>JBAIZL010000007.1:22610514-22648014 GCA_036971475.1 Prosapia bicincta | reverse complement strand
CTTCAACCTAAAGATGTGTAACTATTATAGTAATATAACGAATATTATTTCTACAATAAATAATGTACAATAAAACCGACGACGAAATGTCAGCTCTTGTACAAAGCTTTGTTACAAATTCTATTGAAATTTATCACCCTGGCATAAGACTAAAAAAAATATTAAATTAAATAACTTTTTTTTAATATACCACGAAAAACGTGGGGTTTTAAAACCTACTAAAAATATTAAATAATTTTTCATGGTCCTTCTTCAATTATGAGGGAGAATTGTTTGTGGATAGTATATACTGTAATTGTAATACTTGGAAAGAAAACGCGAGTCATGGTATTTAAGGATGAGTAAATGAATTAAAATACAGTTAATATCATTTTCAATTCACTGCAATTTAATTCATTTACTTTTCAACTATCATGAATTGCCTGTACTCCACGTTTTTCTCTCCAAGTATTACAAATATATCGATATCTTGATGCTGTTCATGACGAGCTGGTTGTAAATTACAAATTACACTTTTGCTATTACTTGCGACCAGATATTTGTTAACTAAAATTTGTTAATTGTTAACTTACACTTGGAGGAAACGTTTTCGTCTTACGACTTCTTCAGCCTCGTATTTTGATGCTAGGAATGCTGCTGTTGTGCTTCCTCGGTACCATCTTTTTGAAAGTTAGAAGTGATGTGATCGAAAAGTATGTGTGATCTATGCCGTGTTTGTTCATTTAAGATGTCATTTTTATGTGTGTTGCTATGTCTATATATTTCAAACTGTTCTAGTGTCTTTAATTTATGGCCTTTGTTTCATGTGTGGAGGATGCTCATGTTACTTTCCATACTTTTGCACGAGTGTTTAGTGTCCATGAGGTGATTTGAGAAGGTAGATTCAATAGTAGTGTGCAGTGCCCTTTTGTGTCTTTATATCTTTCGGCATAAGATCTGCCTGTTTGTCCAATATAGATTTTATTGCGGTTGTTGCAATGTAGTTTGTATACTCCTGGGTTATTGTATGTGTTGGTATTATTATTAAAGCTGTGTCTGATAGCTGTTTAGATTTTATTTGTTGTTCTGTAAGCTACATTGTATCCTGCTTTTTTGAATTGGTGCGCTATCTTATTTGTGAGTTTGCTTATGTATGTGAGGGTGATGAATTTGTTTGTGTTCTGTGTTTTTGTTGTTACTAATTTTGTTGAGTTTTTTTCTGTATAGTTTGTCTATTAAATAATTGTCATATCCATTTTTTGTGAGCTAAATATTTGATTGTGTTTAGTTCCTCTGTGTAGTTAGTTGTGGACATAGGTATTTTATTTAGTCTGTGTAGTAAATGTTTGAATGCTGCGTGTTTATGTTGTATTGGGTGGTTCGATGAATTGTGTATCAATGTGTCTGTCATGGTTGGCTTGCGGTATATGTTGAATTCATGTTTGTTTTGATTTTTTATTATGGCGATGTCTAAGAAATTCAATGTTTTGTTGTTTTCAACTTCTGCAGTGAACTGGATATTTTTGTGTATTTTGTTTATAGGTGTTTGGAGTTGTTGGCATTGTCTTATGTTTCCTCGGTATAGTATTATATCAAATATATCCACAGCCACTAACAGTTCTCCCCATTGTAGAAAGCCTATGACAAATTATTTTATACTTTTAGTCTGTTTTAAAAACGTGCTATATTAAAGTTTTTAATTTAACTTATTATTTACCTATACAAAAATTTATTTTATGAATTTTATTACATTTTTTTATATAAATAATGTCGACAATTACGAAAGCATTGTTTCGAATAACCTTGGTTACGGTGATCTTCTAGTTATCATTTTGTGCAGGAAGTGTAAAGTTGTTTCTTAATTCAATTAGTTAAACATAATAAACGTTGAAAGGACTAAAGTAAATGAACAGAACATTATAACAAATAACAAAATAGTGGAACATCAGTGAGTAATATAATTGTATTTGTGTTTAGTATAAGATCGAAACCCTGTTATGTAAACATCCACGTTATATCAGCTTTAAAGCTCAGGATTTTATAACATTTTTAGAAATGTTTGCGTCAACTTTTCTTCTCCGCGAGCAGCTACTCAGACTTATAAATATCTGATGTATTGTAAACATCCGAAATTTTAGATTTCCGTTGGTGTGTTTTAGTAGAAGAACAGTATGTCTTAAGTGATAAAATATCAGTTTGTTTCAGCAATTTAAAAATCTCATTTAGCAGGGTTGGTTCACAAGCGTTTATATTCTTGCTAGTTAACATCCCTTTAAATCAGGGTTTAAACCTTTAACCCGACATAGGTCGCGTGTAAAATAAAAACTGAGGGGTCGCACACGGTGGAATCGATCAGGTCTTTGTATTAATACAAAAGAAAATACTGAACAATATTTTAATTTAAAAATACATACATCGTAATTAAATATAATATATTTACTTATGTTCTATTGGTTTTAATTGTGAAATTAATGCATTAAATAATATTTTAAGATTTATACAATTTATTTTTTGAAAAAAATACAAAACTAGATAAATTGACATAACAACGGACTCTTTTACAAAGACTTATGTTTAATAATATATTCTGAAAGAAAACTAATTTCTGAATAAGAAAATGTACTAGATGTTTACAATAGCTGTAAAGTAAGAGAAAAAAGTTTGAAGCAAAATGTGTTGAATATTTAAGTAAATTTATCATAATATTACAATTATAATGATGAAATGAAACTATACAAATTTATGATTTTAAACAAAAAGATACATACAATACGTCAAAGCACCTGAGGGTTATAGCAATGAAATTCCTCACAGTTCCTCATTCGATTGATGCCCTTGGGCGGCGCAGTCCTGACAAGAAGGTACAGCGTGTTCCCTGCAGATGAATCTAAGACAGCTGTTGCACCGAGTTTTTTATTTCCTGTTTTGTCTCTAGTTGCATAGACCGCATCGTCCTTCACGTGCATCTTCTGCAATATTTCGCCCCTGTGGCCGTAGGTCCAGCATCTCTTCAATGTTTCTTTTCACGAAAAAGTTGTCTTCTAACACTACCAGGATTTTCAATCCTTTCTTCCCTCTCCACACTATTTAACACTCTAGCAAATATTTCTTCCTCTGCTCGAATCATATTGCGTAGTAACACAATAAATATAACACACAACGCACTAAACAATCAACATCACAAAAGCGAAATTAAAAATTATGTCACACTTTAGCACATGCGAGGGGTCGCGCACGGTGGTTACCACACTGACTTTTCCTTACGCTGCTGCACTAAGACACTAGTTGGTGATAGCGAAAATACAAACACAGCATTCGACAGTGGATAAGTCTATTTGAAGATACTGAGGGGGTGGAAGCTTACAAAAATCGACAGTTCGAGATATTAAAATGGTGAAGGCCCGGTGGAAAAGACCGTGACGCGACCTCTGCCGGGTTAAGATTCTGCGACCCCTCTTTAGGCTGAGTTTTTTGGCGACCCCCAGGTTTGAACGTTAAAACAATAATAAAAAACTTTTGTAATCGTTTATTCATAAAAAAACTTGTAAATTAGTTTGTGTCACTTGTTCAGGTTTATAGAATAAAAAAACGTAAATGTTTAGTATAATGCAGTGTATTGTTTTTTTTAAATAAAAAACTACCAATTATGTTTACTTTTTCTCTGTACCTTGAAACGCCCCTCCGACACATCCTGTGACCTCCCAGGAGGTTGTGACCCACCGTTTGAGAACCCTTGCTCTAAATTAACCATAAAGAAAGAATTATGAAAATGTTCTTTTAATTTAATTTTTTGTATTATCCGATTTAGATTACTAACAAATGCCATTAAATTAACCAGTTTTAACCATTAAACAGAAATACTATTCAAACCATTCATTGGAAGCAAGTTCGTCCCCAGAATAGGTTTTCGGTGGGGAGGGGGTTAACAATGACAGGAAAACATGCGGCGGTTTGGGGCGGAAAACGTTCAAAATTAAAGGCCTGGAAATAAAATTTCAAGTTATTGTACTTGAAACCACGAAAAATTTGGAATTTTGTCATCAATACGTGCATTTTAACTAAATTTATATAGATACAGGTTTACAGATGGCGGCGCCAGTGGGTACATAGAAAATATTGTTTAACTTTGATCATTTCATCAAACGGTTCGGTCTGACGAGGACGACACGGATTCGTAGTACACAGACTGTTAGTACAGCCGAGCCGGCACGGAACTAGTGCGCGACTTGTAACATGCCAGTGTTTATG
The DNA here is from genome assembly GCA_036971475.1 of Prosapia bicincta. Classification (NCBI taxonomy): domain Eukaryota; kingdom Metazoa; phylum Arthropoda; class Insecta; order Hemiptera; family Cercopidae; genus Prosapia; species Prosapia bicincta. The sequence goes on along the minus strand of JBAIZL010000007.1, from coordinate 22,643,787 downwards.
CTGGGTGGAACTACCAATGTTATCAGATACATTTGAACAGCTAACATTACACAAATGTATAAACAATATACATTGCTTTAAAATAAAAATCAAATGTAAAATAAATTTTTATAAGTAAACTGGGATGAATTTAAATGTGTTTCAAATATAAAAAATATATTTCTAAAAAAAAAAATAGTACCAAATTACCCCTACTACCCCTCCTCTAGAGCCACCCCTGATTGTAACTCGTCAAACTGTCGTGGAGCAATGTAAAGAGGTACATTCCGAAAGAAATTCAAATTTCAAAGTGTTTACTAACACATAAGACCATATTTATGAATATCTCTGAGTTGCATCTATTTGTTAGGCTTGCCCGAAAAATAAAAATGTTTATAGTAATGTTTTTGTTAAAATAAGTTGGTAACAATTAGCCTTAGAATGACTTTAGAGCTACTTTAACTTACCGTTAAAGTCTACAGTTAAGATTCTTTTCGTCTCTAGAGAGTATTTTTGTCTTTAAAGGATAGATAAGGAATAATGTATTGGAAGTAGATAGAGCATGGGGCATCATGCTACTGGTATATAATGACAACAGCGAACAAGTAAAAAACTCGTGTTTCACATTTTTTTTATTTATCTGAAAATTCTTCATTCTTTGCCAATTCTCTTTAGAAGGAGAAATTTATATGACATCAATTTGAACAACGCCATTGAATTGGCAATTTGTTTCATTAAAATTACATAATTTTTCTAATAAAATTATTAATTCAACAATATATTTCTTAATTTGTTAACAATATTGTTACTCTTAGCGTTATTGTTTTGAAATAAGGGAATTAATTCCTATTTTAGCCTAAGATTTCAATAATTTTATATTTATATATTCTAAATGCTTCTAAACTCTATTACTTCCCCATAGTTTGTAAATTTACATTATTAGATTGTAATAATATATCTTAGAAAAATAAAATAGATTCCTGAAGAAAACTTTAATGTACGTGAGACAACAAACTTAACCGCTCATTCTTGTACTTTGCAGTTATTCATTTTGGGCGCGTGACACAAGACAATGGCTAGTGACTAAGCTTATGTTTTCCTATCATATCACGTTATTATAATATGATTTTATTTATATTTAAAAAGTGTTTTTCTAATGGACAAAATTTTGTTTTCAAAAATCTCATATTGTAAGCTTTAGAAACAATAAGAACATCAAATTTCCCCCATTCATGATATTTGTTATCTACTCATTCATCTAAATGCTGGTTCTTAACCTTCAAGAAAAACATAATATAATTATTTCAACTCTGTTCCAAATTATGTTTTTCAGAAACAGAATAAAAACAGGTCTATATTCAATAATTTTTAGAATTGTAAATTAAAATACGAAACAAGCACAAAATATCGACTACGTATAAAATATTTTGAACTTTGAATTAAAATTCTGTATTAGAAATACTGACCACTAGAATACTCTGAAAACGTCCACAACAAGTGTCAGTAACAAATCAGTGCAAATTATTACGCAATATAAACTAAATTGTAGAAAACATCCAAAGTCTCTAATGAGATCCTATAATAAACTCATCTAACCTACTGTCCATTAAAGACAACTGATTATAAAATATAAAAGTTCTGTGAAATTTATTTTTATTAGCTTCACTTCCACGAAATAAATTTTCTTTCCGTTTGACTCATGATTCTTTTAATATAAAAGTTAAATAAATTATCTTCTAACAATACTGTATTTTATCTGCAACAAAGGGAAACGTTTAATGTTAAATTTAGTAATTTATTACTTTGAAAAGAGAACGCAATATATATATTTCAAGGAATATCGAAATAGAGTATAAATTTACAAATATTGACTGAAATATAGATACAGTAGGTAGAGTCAGACAAAGTTTTATACCGAGACATAGTTTCAATAAAAATTCTGAAGGAGTCTATAAGATATAAAAAAGTAAATGGTTTGGATAATTATTCACTATTCTCGTCGTCTTCTATTTATATAATTTTTAATATATAAAATAGATTACTCAATACTTCAAAAAAGCAATAACGTTTAATTTTAGTTTTTGTTAGACAGTAGTGATTTTTGTTTCTTTGGTGTCATCACTTTTTTAAAATATTGTTTTAAAATTCAATCTTCTACATCGGTAGACAAAGAGTTTGAATGTGACTATTCCCCAATAGTTCGCAATAAGGAGGAAGCCTGACGGCAGCTAGTGGGTTGCTATTTATTTTTGCATGATACTTTACGTGGTAAGAAAATGGGAGAGTTGAACGAGGAATGACTTCAAAGAACGCCTGGGCTCCGGGCTGTATAAATTGTTAACTAATTCTTTTGAACGAAATAAGTTGAACAAATAGTTACAAATGTTTAAAAACAAAATACTCTTCCTGCAATATTCTATCTTTGCTGGTTTTTTCTGAGCATAAAGTTTTGTGTTTGGTATAAAGGCTCTGTACCTTCTTGGTAGTCTTCACTCAGAAGTCTACCTTCACTTAGAAGTCTACTTCCACTCAGATGTCTACCTTTACTCAGAAGTCTACCTTCACTCAGAAGTCTACCTTCACTCAGAAATCTACCTTCACTCAGAAATCTACCTTCACTCAGATGTCTACCTTCACTCAGAAGTCTACCTTCACTCAAATGCCTACCTTTACTCAGAAGTCTACCTTCCCTTAGAAGTCTACCTTCACTCAAATGCCTACCTTTACTCAGAAGTCTACCTTCATTCAGATGTCTACCTTAACTCAAAAGTCTACCTTCACTTAAAAGTCTACCTTCACTCAGAAGTCTACCTTAACTCAGAAGTCTACCTTCACTCAGATGTCTACCTTAACTCAGAAGTCTACCTTCACTTAAAAGTCTACCTTCACTCAGAAGTCTACCTTCACTCAGAAGTCTACCTTCACTCAAATGCTGACCTTTACTCAGAAGTCTACCTTCACTCAGATGTCTACCTTCACTCAGAAGTCTACCTTCACTCAAATGTCTACCTTTACTCAGAAGTCTACCTTCACTTAGAAGTCTACCTTCACTCAAACGTCGACCTTCAATCAGAAGTATAACTTCACTCAGAAGTCTACCTTAACTCAGAGGTCTACCTTCACTTAGAAGTCTACCAACATATTTAGTTTTCAGTGTCAGTAACGTAAAAACTCGGCAGTCGTTGAAATTCTCCTTTTTGAAGAAGCCAGTTTTTACACTAAATTTCTTTAATACATTTTCTAATTACTCATTAAAGAACTCATGAAAAATGTTGATGACGGTCATCAGTACTGAAGTGACAAATAGTAGAACCTCTCTAACTAGTCACGTTCAGGACCGAGGGGGTGACGAGTTTGAGAAAAATACGAATTACGGATGTCGTGAAATTAACATGTAATTGTGGGTAAACATGGCGCATAAATACTTAAATAGGTATGTAATGTAATAAATGTGTTTACATTATTTAGGTCGGTTGAAAAACTTAACAACACTATCACACAACACTATAAAAACACTAGTAGCCTGCAGTATAGACAGCAATTATAAATACATTACGTTACTCTATTTTTATAAAAGACACAAAAAAGCGTATTACAGTACCTTCAAAAAACAAAATTACTAGCAAGAAAAAATACGGTATATTAAATTATTTTCCGTTTTAGTTTTTAAAAAGTCCATCATTTTATTTTGAATAAAGAATTCTTTCTGATGGTACTTATACTACGTGACCGTGCAGGCAATGTTTGTTATTCCTGTGACGAATACCGAATACGGTGACGAATTACAGAAGGTTACGAATTAAAGAGGTTATACTGTTTTGACAAAAGTAGCAGTTAACATTCTATGTCGGCGAATTACACATACAACTAGTTCTGCTAGCTATCATCAATAATGTCTCCCTTTTCCATAAAATGCTTGCACCTATGTAACTTTATCAACTTCATCATACATAACGCTTTCATCACAAGGTTCAAACACATTGAGTGTTTTTTTACGGATATTGCAGTTTTTTATTATAAATTTGCTCTAGAAAATAGCGTGAACGTGAAGTCAGAGCGGATGTAGAGCAGTCGAGTTTACAACTGGAAAAGCTTCATAAAATTTCACAACTAGACACCAAAGTCACCATAGTTCTCACTTAAAACGGTTTATGCTACACCGCCGCACACAGAGGTAATAATTGGGGATGGTTAGATAGTTTAATTACTATACTAATGGTTACTTTGCAACAGGAGTCGATTTACAATTACACAAATTGAAATAATTATATTAGCGCCTCAAGCACTAATTGCAAGGAGGTATTTCGTACTTTAACTTACTCTCAAAATAGTTCTTTATTCAAATTAGTTCACACTCCTTATATATATATATATATATATATATATATATATATATATATTTTCCTTCACACGGATGGAAAAATATGATGAATAGTTATTATTATCTGGAGTACATCCGTTTATTCTGCAGTGTATAAAATCGCAGTTCCCAAGTTTTGCTAGAATCTCATCCTAGAATTGACGAGGTGAACTCAACAACAGTTAAAGAGGGAGTCAGTCAACTGTTGTTGGGTTCACCTCGTCAATGCTAGATGAGATTCTAGCGAAACGTCGGAGCTGCGATTTTATGCGCTGCAGAATGAACGGATGTACTTCAGATAATAACTATTCATCATATATATATATATATATATATATATATATATATCAGTATAGATATATTATATATATTATACATATATTATCAACCGTAAAAAAATACATTTCATTCATTCACTCATGTTCAAAAAGATTTTTTTAAACTTGTAGTGAATGACACTAGATATTAATACAGTTTTCCGCAATATTAATTTATTAAATAAATTTAATTAGTTAATTTGAGTTTATGTGGGTGGACAACTTTTACGAAAGGGGCAAAGTATGCAATATAGTTAAACCGTCCCATTGACTTAAAATTATTGATAACATGATTTCATAAAACAGCTGATTTTATTTTATTAGGTTATGTGGTAGAACAGCTGTTTGAAAACATAGGTTGTTACTTTATTTATATTGTAATTATTTAATAAAAAGTGATGACATGAATAGGAATTGACTTCAAATTTTTTTGTTTATATTACTTGTTTAAAAATGACTTTATATATAATTTCAACAAAGGCTTTGGTATCCTTTAGAAAACTATAGCTACTACAATCATTCAGTAAATATTTTATGCCAGATGTTAATTTCCTCTCGATCTCAGTACAATAGAACTCATAAAAGTTGAATTAATAAAAACGGAGTTACAATTAATTAGAAAACAATAAAATTAAAGTAAAACGGTTTTTCAGTTTCGGTAAGTAATATGAATGACGTTTTGTTTAGTTGTAAACGAGGCTGTTCTCTAGACATGAATGCATTTGCAAACTATATTGGCTACATTTATAAAACCCAGGAATGTGTAACGGCGTTTTCACTGTTACATTTCAACATATTACGTCTCTGGATATTTCTAACTAAACGCAGAAGAGCCAGGGGCAAGGTTTACACACGAGGGAAGTAGTCTCTGTGTCTATGTATTTAGCACTTTTAATACAAGCATTGTTGAAGCGAGTTTGTTCTAGCAGAAATAACACTGTACACAGTAAGAACTGCAAGAGACTCTTTCTGCTTTTAAAGTCACTATTCTTTTTTGACGAGACATAAAATAGAAATGAAATAAAAATAACGGAATGTACAGGTAGTATCAAATCAACGTACAATATAGCACAGACTATGTCTATTACCCAAGGACGAACATTTTAAGTTACTAGTCAATACAATGCAATAGCTATATTGTGTTTGATATTCGCTCATAGTATATTTATTTAACAAGTAATTTCATTTGAATTAGACAATATAAACTATATTTTTCCTAACAATCCATATTTCTGCATAATAATAGAATGTACGGCCTACTGTACTACTTATTAAAGTTATTGATTTTCAAAGGTTAAAAAATGTTAGGAAGAACATTTAGACCAGCTCCATAACCAGGACAGAGGTTTTGCTACATTTGACGTAAATCATGTTTTTAATATATTAGTTTAATAGACTCAACAAGTATTACAAAAAAAAAAAAAAAAAAAAATTAAAGTGAATTTCTACTTAATCCAACAAAGAAAGTTTTTATTTTAGTTTCTTTTTATTGTATAATTACAATTAATATAAATATGTATATACATATGTCAGAATAGCAACATTAGTGACAAAATAGAAAGCAGATTTCCTTGCAATTTTCCATTTACCTTTTTATGTATGGGGTTGGACTGTTATTTTTGTTTGTCACTATTTATATGCTTTTATTTGCAGTTTCTTTTCGCTTCTCTTTCGCATTGTCGGTTTGTGAAGCAAGGTTCGTTCAGGTTATTTCAGTTTGTTTATTTAGACTTTTCATTCGCTTTTAATCTTAGATCATTATTTATGATATTGTGTGGTAACTGTGGCAAGAATTTAAGGTTGTGGAATGGAGGCTTCGACACAACCAGATGGGGGCAAAAGGACAATTGATATATATATATATATATATATATATTTATATATATTAAATATATAATATATATTAAAATTTTTTTGTAAAAATATTTTGTTACATAATTATTTTTCTGAAGATGCTGGTACTGTTTTATCAGCGAAAAGCTTTGAATAATATATGTATTAAAAGTATTCTTGTTTTTGAAATATTTTAAATTTATGTATATATATATATATATATATATATATATATATATATATATATATATAAATATCGCAATATGTATTCTTGTGTATTAATAATGAACATAAGTCAAAATACAAATACAAGAATTATAATTGAATTTACAATTCAATTTTAATTCTTGTATTTGTATTTTGACCTATGTTCTTTATATATATATATATATATATATATATATATATATATATATATATATATATATATTTGAGAAGTACATTTCTAGCTATGGGAAAGTTGGCTCGGTGCTAAAAGTGCTAGACTTCGAACATGAATTTATACTCATTTCGAATACAATCTAGACCCCCAAAATGTTTATAATTTAATAATTGAATAAGTATTTGAAAAAACTTTATAAATAATAATTATCATCCACCATAGGTTAAAAAAAATGTATTTGAAATTGATTGATTGAATAAAAACGTATTTAATTAAAGATTGAAAATTTGTTCAAGATATATATCAGGAAGTGTGAGCTAATAGAAGGAATTTAATAATAAATCTATCTAACTAAAATGATACCTATCTAGGTTACTACATTTGTTTTATTACCAAATCCCTGAAGAGATATTTATCTTACAATAAACACAATAATCTTTTGACTTTGTCATTTATGATAGGTATTAATAATTTGTTTGTATATTATTTATTCAAAAATATATATCATTAAATACTTTCTATTGTTATCCATATGCACAGAGTACAACTAACTATCGCCTAACCATTACACGCGATATTATCATTTGCAATTTTCTTGAAGTGGTCCTAGTTGGGCTTTTTCAGGCTCCTGTGCTACTTTTAAGTAAGACCGGCCAGTGGGATTCGTGCCTGGACTTTACTTAAAAACCAACTATCTTTTAAACTAGCTCAATATTTTTAAAATTCATTTACCCTCACGCTCTCCTGGTGCAACGTTAGGATTATTTTATTCCCTTTGATACTTTATTAATTTAGATACTATTTATGTATGATTTGGCAACAATTAATTTACTAGTTAATAAATAAGTTTTTAGTAATTTAATAACACAGGATATTTTTAAAATAAAAAAATATTGGAATATTAATTTTAACTGTTTGAAGTATTTAAATTATTTGCTATTAAAATAAAACACATGTTTACACTTTGTTCACTTATCTTGCATGCCATGGTTTGTAGAAAACATTTAAACAAAATATTTAATTGATATATATATATATATATATATATATATATATATATCGCTCTTCTACTGTTGTTGGGTTCACCTCGTCAATGCTGGATTAGATTCTGGCGAAACGTCGGAACTGCGAATTTATGGTCTGCAGAATGAACGGATGTACTCCAAATAGTAACTATTCATCATATTTTTCCATCCGTGAAGGAATACGTATCAGCATATATATATTTTAAATATATTTAATGTACTTGTGATTATAAATATTGTTTATGAATTCTTGTAAGATGAAATAAAAATTCTTTTGTATTTTCTTACAACATTTCATATTATACAAAAACTGTTTTTTTAATTATCACTGCTTTTGTTCCAGCTCTTTAAATCAAATATAAAATCTAATTTTTTTAATTATTCTTTCTTAAAAGTTCACCTTTAAAAAATCGACAGTTAGTTATAATAATAGTTATTTAAAAATTCTAAAATATTCACTAGTATTGCATAAAATTGTCATTTACATTTAATAGTTTTTATTGTTTAAATATTTACAAAACGTTTTCTGTTTTAATTTTTTTTTATATGACAGTTCTTGTTCGAAACCATTTTACTGATATTATTTAAATTTTCAGTTTTAGTTTTGCATTTTTCTATCGATTTTTCCACTCCCGGAGTCAAATTTATTAGTTAATTACAATTTATTTAGTTAAAATTTAATACTCGTTTTCTTCATTATATTACTTGTTATAATTTACATTTTCCTATTTATAAACATTTTAACAGTAGTGTATTTTATTATTTTTTTTTAAAATAAAAATTTTAATTTGTTATATTACAAGAGCAAACCGCCGGTTACAACAGACCTAATGATGACAACGAACGTGATGAAGAAACGTTCGCGTTAGACTAAATAAAAGAAATTTGACTTTGCCAAATCGTCTTCAATTTCGAAATTATATTTTATTATTCCATTAAACCTGCTCGTATGTCTAGAAAATCTTTTATTATTTTAAAATTATTCATGTTACAGATTCGGCGGTCATTTATAAATTTATATAATAAAAATATTTAATAATTCTAATAACAATGAATTTAAACTATTTCTTTTATAATTTTATTTCGTAACATAACAAAGCAGTGGTATGTTATAGTTGACTCAAGTAAGTGGGCAAAAGGTTATGTAATAATATATAGCGTATATATGAATGTTTCCAAACAAAAAATTGAAATAAAACTTTTCACTCTAAAAAAACATGGATGCTCACTATATTTTCATCTTTAAATGCAGGATTTTAGACCTAGTCATCTGCACAACTTTGGTTTTTCGTTGGTGTTAGCTTTCTTCCTATATCTTGGGTTGAAAACTTGTTTAAATCCTCTTTCATTAAACTAGAACTTTTTATACTCTCCTGACTGAAGTTCAGGAATAACAGTTGGAATTACGACAACCAAGTAAAAATACATTTTAGGCTATATTCAGTTCTAATTCAAGTTCCTCCGATTAAAAAGTTCTCATTTAAGCTTCGAAACAATACTTATAAATTTATTCACGCTATGATCACCAAAAAGAGAACATTTTGAAAACTTATATCTGTCAGTAAAACACGTGACAGTGTACCTGAAGAGTTGCAGTATAGGTAAAAACGTGCAGGAATAATAAATTACGGTAAATTGCGATTGTTGTCAGACCTTTGAAAATACAATCGAGAGCTCAAAGAGCCTGTCAGTTACTATTCCATGCAATGCAGACAGTTCACATGAAGAGTACATTTAGCAGCAGTTATATAATTAAGAACTAGATATTTTTGGGGAAATATACATTTACAATTGGCAAAACTGGATGAAAGTTATATATGAAAATAAGATTTTGCTTTTCACATTATAGACACCAAATAAAATTCTATTAGTGTTGGAAAAAATAATCTAAGAATAATATGAAATATATTAATATATTTTGAATGTTTTAAATTGTAAATTAAATTATAGGAAATTTACTAAAGTATGTTAAATTATCAAATTTACATGAAGTAGAAGAGTTTATTGTAATTGCAATTGTAGCCTAATTGTACTTTTATACATTTCTATTTTTATAAAAATAGAGTTTTTACAAAAATCCCCTATTTGACTCACCAAAGTAAAATTAAATAAGTTGATGAAATATTCACAAGCCATTTATCAAACCGAAATAATCACATTAAAAACCATATTAAACAAAATGTCAATTGAATAAATTTACTCGTTTTTCTCTTAACAATAATTATTCTGTTTTATACAGTTTGAATTGTAACATTTTAATAAATTATTTAAATTATGCGTGTTTATGTGCGCGTGCGTATGTGCGTGTGTGTGTGTGTGTGTGTGTGTGTGTATGTGTGTGCGTGTGTGTGTGTGTTTGTGATATATATATATGTATATATATATATATATACATGCTATACATGCTATATTTATATATATATATGCTATACATACTATATTTATATGTATATATATATATATATATATATATATATATATATATATATATATATATATATATATAGAGAGAGAGAGAGAGAGAGAGAGAGAGAAAGAGAGAGAGAGAGAGGGAGAGAGAGAGAGAAAGAGAGAGAGGAAGGGTTGATAGCACGTGTGTGTTTTTTATAAATAACAAATTATAAAAACGTTTTCTTGACATTTTTACTTTTTTTTTATCCCTGTTAAAAAATACAGTCATGTTTAGAAAATAGTTTACAACCAATTCCTACACAATATACGAGTATATAGTCACACAATATATAGTGGCGTCGTAACTCTATTAAAACGTCGTCAACAGATCATGATATAATTCATTTATCAAAACATCATCAAACAAAATTAAATAGACTACATAAAATTATTTTACAATATTGTGTCAATAGAGCAATTAAACAAATAATTAATCATTTAAACGCGTAAATAAAAATAAAATTGAAGAAACATCTCTACTAATGGGCAATATGGCTTAGTGGTGCTCGTCAGGAATAGGGATTCAACTCAACAGACCTATAATACTACCTTTCTTTGTAGCGAGTGCCATTAGATTTTATGGTTTTTAAAAGTACTTCGTTCTGGTACTAAAAAATAATAAAATTAAATAATACTCAGTAAAAAGTGTGTTACAAAATTATACGGTATTGATAATATACACTGAAAAATATCACGAACCGAGGATATTGTTCTAAATAAACAATTCAAAAGCTGCATGTATTATCAGATGAAATCAGAAGAAAGAACGGAATTTAGGAAACAGATTTCTAGATGTCAACATTACTGAACGGAAAGGCGGAGTATGTTGCGAGAGTGGAACTTTTCATGACTCTATTTGTGGACAGCGGGAACTCCCGTAGAAATTTCAAAGGAAGACTCTATTTTATCATATGCACGAAACCTTTTGAAAACAGTACTTCATATATTGCCTTTACGTTTAACAAGATATTATTTTAATTATACATTTTCTTTTGAAATATTTTTCAATTTTATACATAAATTGAAATTTTTTATTTACGTTGTATTATATTTAGTTATGATATTTATTATTTTATACCTAATTTATGAATTTTTAATACTTTTACTAGACCATAGTTTATTTATCAATATATCCATTCAGAATATATTTGTTTAGTACTCATAATTACTATTAATATTACTATATTATATATATATATATATATATATATATATATATACAAAGTAATAATAACAAATTAATAAGTGAACCAATACAAATACATTCTACATTTGATACTATATTCAATGTCTATGTTACGGCAATAAGATAAACTTGACAATATTGTAACAAATTTGACAACAATGCTGATTCTAATTTAACATATATTGTATATCTTGCATTATTGTATTATTCATTATTGATCATGTTGGTATTGTTTATCAACGAAAAGCTTTGAATAGTATGATTCAATAAATTGTTCTTTTATCTGTATCTTCTTTTATTTTTTCATCAATTCTCAAGATACATATGTTACTGCACGCACGCACGCACGCACGCACGCACGCACGCACGCACGCACGCACGCACGCACGCACGCACGCACGCACGCACACACACACACACACACACACACACACACACACACACACACACACACACACACACACACACACACACACACACACACACACACACACACACACACACACACACACACACACACACACACACACACACACACACACACACACACACACACACACACAGACAGACAGACACACACAAACACACACATACACACACACACACACACACACACACACACACACAAACACACACACACACACACACACACACACATATGGTTCATATAAAACATTGTAACTGAACCTAAATATTCTTTTTTCTAATGTTTCTTTCTGGCCCTAATGCACCCTTGTCGTGTATCTGGCTCTGTTCCCGGCTCCTTTAGAACTCCTACCGTGGCCATTAACACGTGGTTTTCTTGTAGCAGAGTTCATACGATCCTCTTAATGTATAAACATAACAGATTGCTTTCATTTTATAGAACAAGACACGCCACATGCAAAAACGTTTTAGCGGTTCCTCAATTCTTCAATCGGAAAGTGTACACGTATTTTGCAACTCCTACAATCCCCTATAACAGCAGAAATTCTATTTTATCGTAAAGAAATGACGGTCTTAAGTATAAAAGCTAACTGAATATTTTATTTTCATAAAATTATTTATTTGCAATAGACATAAAAGTCATTATTCATAAACGTTAGGAGTAAATGTCTCTAATAATTCTTTATCAATTTCTCTCCACTTTTATACAAGCGGTGTTTTATATTCAGTTAGTAAAGGCAAGTGTGTTAATTATATTTAGTTTATGAAGATGCAGATAATAGTAGGTTTCTCTATCAGATTTAATTTAAGGAGTTGAATGACCTATAAAATATTAATTTTATAGTGACTAAAATATTTGTAAAGTTTAATATTAATGGTTTTTAAGGACAATATCTACAGTAATGACAATATCTACAGTGAAGACAATATCTACAGTAAGGACAAAATATACAGTAAGGACAATATCTACAGTAAGGACAATATCTACAGTGAAGACAATATCTACAGTAAGGACAAAATATACAGTAAGGACAATATCTACAGTAAGGACAATATCTACAGTAATGACAATATCTACAGTGAAGACAATATCTACAGTAAGGACAAAATATACAGTAAGGACAATATCTACAGTAAAGACAATATATACAGTAATGAAAATATCTACAGTGAGGACAATATCTACAGTAATGACAATATCTACAGTAAAGACAATATATATAGTAAGGACATTATCTACAGGAAAGATAATATCTACAGTAAGGACAATATCTCCAGTAAGGACAAAATCTACAGTAAGGACAATATCTACAGTAAGGACAATATCTCCAGTAAGGACAAAATCTACAGTAAGGACAATATCTACAGTAAGGATTATAACTACAGTAAGGACATTATCTACAGTAAGTACAGTAGCTACAGTCAGGACACTATCTACAGTAAGGACAATATATACAGTAAGGGCATTATCTACAGGAAAGACAATATCTACAGTAAGGGCATTATCTACAGGAAAGACAACATCTACAGTAAGGACAATATCAACACGAAGGACAATTTATCTGAAACAGTCAACCATAACGCTAAAAATAAAAACCGTTTACTTTAAATCTCACTGCTCTAGTTTATTAAAACAAAGAAACCAGTTGCAACGACGGTGGTGCCTTCATTAGTGCTTGGCTACTACCAATGTAGCAGTAAGCCTTTATTGTTTTAATACACTAGTGTGTAGTGAGATTTATAGTAAACTGTTTTAATTGTTAACGTGGGAATTGTTCTCACTAGCTAAGCTCTAATTAATTTAATAATATCAATATACTTTATGGTACAAGTATTATTAACACAATATGCAGCAGGGGCCTGTTTAAAACTTTTTAAGTGCTTCTTAATGTCAAACGGCAGTTTATAACTTTAGCTGTTGCTTTTAAAACTACTAGTTTTTTGTATACTTTGAATCAATTATTTTGTCCTTTATATTAATTTACTCTACGTTATTCAAGTAAAACAAGTTTAGTTGTTTAATATCCTATTTAAGTAAAGAGCTGGTACTACAACAAAAACGAATAATTTTGTTATACGGTCATTGTATTTACCAATGGTTAAAGTTTGTGTTTCTTGCTGTAAGTTATTGCTCTCTGCTATATTTACCGAGATATATGGTTTTATCGTTCAAAACTCAGCATTTCGACAGGGTAAATAGAGGTGTTGTATCCATAGTAAGGAATATGAAGTAAGTTTAACCATAAAGTAAGTGAAGTTACTAAGATTCCTACCGGGACTGTATATTGCCAGTGACAGCATTCATGTACCTGTTTATTGTTAGGCACACAAAGTTCGACGTTATTCTACAACTTTATCACCAATGATTTTTTCTATCAAGGCATATCTTCCCAACAGTATAAATTAACCAAGAGTAATGTTCGATTTGAAACAAACGATCTCTTAAGAACTGGTAGAGTATTGAAATATAATCTATATATATATATATATATATATATATATATATATATATATATATATATATATATATATATATATATATATATATATATTAGAAAAAGAAAGAAGAAAAATTATCTAAGTTTTCAGAAGAAAAGAAAATTTATTTCATAAAGTATGTATAAAAAAATCTCTATCAAAACCACATGGCTAGTTATTATCAATAGTCAACACATATTTCCAAAAAAAGTTTCTTTTGTGGACAATTTTTGAAAAAAAATTATCAGTGCTTTTGTTCTGTCTGTATTTAGAATATTACAAATGGTTTGGTACCTTCCTAAGAATATATTAAACATTAGTAAAATACATTACAATGAAAATATTGGAAAGAACTCCATTACCACAAAAATAATCAAAAATAACAAATAAAACAAGTTACTTAAGATTAAACCCTTATGTACGTTTCGATGACCATGCATCATCATCAGAGGGTCTTATTACAAAATTACAATCTAGCAAACAAAAAGTTTTAAACTAGAGTGATGCCAATCGTTCACTGCGGTCGCTATATATAGGCTTGACGTAAACTCCGCCCTCTCTCCACCCTCGACCAACAAATAACGATCGGCCATCTTGAACCAAATAGGCTGTGTCAAGAAAGAACACTATTATAATTCTTATTTATTATTACTAAAAACTCGGAGGGACCTTATCGGTGTAGAGCACTTAGCTACAGCCTTTGTACTCTTTTCCCATCTCTACCACAGGACTAGCTTAGTGGATACCTACCTCTTTGCAGAAATCAAGTACCCACCTGATGCTAAATCTTCTGATATCCTCTGGTGTACATAGCTGCCAGCCAAACCACTGTCTCCTTGCAGCTCCCAAAGCAGGGCGCTCACAGAGTACATTGATTGGGCTTTCGTCTTGGTCCTCGTCGCATCTTTTGCTCACAGGGGACGTAGATTTTCCAATTTTGTATTGGAACGCCCTCAGATTCCCATGGCTTGTGAACAGCTCTACAGTAACTCTGAGTTGATGTCTACTTAAGGAGAGTAGTTATTTGCCCCACAAATCTCCTGAGTAACCCCACACTACCTTGGATTTGTTACACCCCAAGGTTGCATTCCATTCTTCCCTGCACAACCTGTCTATATGTGTCGTGATCCTCTTGCGCCCATCCTGAGGTGGCATGCCCACTGCCCTCAGCAACGGTCCTTGAGTTATACACCCTTGTTTTGCTAAGGCGCCAGCTCTCTCATTCCCTATCCAGCTAGAATGTCCTGGAATCCAGGTTAGGTTGAGCGAATTATACTTAATCAGCTCTGCTAGAGAGGCTATATTCTCAGCCACCACCCTAGAGCTGGTACTAGCCTTACCTAAAGCCTTCAGAACTCCCTGACTGTCCGAGCAAATCCATAAGGTCTTGCCCCTCCTGCCAGACCCTATTATTTCCTCAGCACATAGTTTGATCGCGACCACCTCCCCCTGGAAGACAGAGTTGTAGTCCTCCAGGCGAGGACAAAATCTGTCTTGGTGTCTCGGTCCACTAAATCCTGCTCCCACTCCTTCCTTCATCTTGGACCAATCGTAAACCAGATTTCACATGTTTGAGTCTACACTCCGCCCATGCCTCTCTTGCAGGAATATGGATTTTGTAGTTTCCTTTTTCCCTTTTAAGAGACAGTATCTTATCCTGAGGTTCTATCCAGAGCTCCTTCAGTGAATCCCCAAATAGCTGTTTATGACATTTGCTACTTGTCTTCCACTGCCCGGTACAACTTAGCCGGTATGCAGTTTTAATTGCCTCCATCATAATTTGAAGACTCAAGGATGGAAAACCCAACATAACCCTCATGGCCGCACATGGTGTGCTTCTCCTTGTAGCTGTTATGCCTCTAAGGAAGAGCCCCTGCGCGTGGTCCAGCATTCTTTTACTTGTTTATTTCTGTGCCCTGTCCCACCAGACGATTGAGGCAAAGACCAACCTCGGCACCACAATGGCGTAATAAATCCAGTTCATCTGACGTGTCCCAAACCCTATCTCGTGCCTATTGCTCCTCTGCATTGCCAGAACGTAGCTATGGTTTTTTTGCACTTATCCTCTAAGTGCTCACGCCAGAGTAGCTTCCTATTTAGAATAACTCCCAGATATTTAGCGCTCTCAACGTAGCTTATTTTGGTATTACCAACTTCCATCATCTCCAGCGATTTAGTTTTATATCGCCTAGTGAAGATGAGTGTCAAGGGATTTCTCTCCTTGAATGCATAGGGCATTCTCCCTGCACAATGCTTCTGTTACCTTGATTGCCTCTTGAAGCAGGTCTTCGAGGAGCTCTTCAAATGGTCCCCTAACAAGGATAGCTATATCATCCGCATTGACAACCATTCCACTGAGCGTCCTTAGTAGGCCGTCCACGACAAGGCTCCACAACAGAGGGGGTAACACTCCACCCTCAGGGCAGCCCTCCGAGACCATCCCATTTATCGTGCACCCCATCCAGGATGCAGTATTTATATGGTTTTCCAAGGAACTCATAATCCAATTTATAATTGCATCAGAAATCCCGTGATCCATAGCTGCTCTCTTGATGGCCAGTCTAGAGGTACTATTAAAAGCCCCCTCCACATCAAGAAAAGCCCCAATACATATCCCTTTGTTGTTGATCTAACCCTCAATAAAGTCCACAACCGACAACAGCGCAGTCTCCACTGACCTACCAGTTTGGTAGGCGTGTTGGTCCTGATGAAGCGGATACTGCTTCAGAGGCCCCTCCTTCAAATAGTGGTCCACCAGCCTTTCCAGTGTCTTTAACAGGAAAGATGTAAGGCTGATAGGTCTGAAGTCCTTTACCTCTGTGTAACCTTTCCTCCCTGGTTCGGGGATAAAGGTAACTTTCGTTTTGAGCCACTGCCCGGGCGTGTAACCCAAGGCAACACAATCTCTGAGTAATCCTGTCAATGGCCCTATTATTTCCTCCAAGCAATTTTGTAGTAGTGCTGGAGTAATATTATCTAATCCAGGCGCTTTAAAAGGCTCAACAGACAGAATCGTCTCTCTCACCTTTTGCGCTGAGATCACCTGGCCAGCAATATTCCAGTCCGCCAGTGTGGCGGAGGTTTTGAGCACGGTCCCCTACCGGTCTAATATCGGGAAAACTGTTCCTCATAAGCAGACGCAGTGTTTCCTCCGGGTCGTCAGTAAAGCTACCATCAGTCTTCTTGATAAACTTAAGCTCTCCCCTCGGTCTACTTGCTAACACTTTAAACAGTCTAGCAGTTTTTTTCAGTGTGCTTGTCTCTGAGCACCACTTTTCCCAAGAAGCACGTTTAACCTCTTTAATAAGATTTTTATAGAGATCCTGGCTGTCTTTATATGCCTACCAGGTCTCTGCCGTTTTCTTCTTCTTTGCCCTATTAAAGAGCCTTCTAGTCTCTTTCCGCATTGCCTCTAACTCGCTGTTCCACTTAAGCTTATCACGCCCAGTGTTTATCCGCGAGAAAGGGCAATTTTCGTCAAACGACGTGGAAATTGCAGTCCTGGTGTAGGCCTCAGTATTTTCCAGTTCGTTTGATGTACCATATTTACCACGGAAGTCTGACATCCGCCCCATCACCGAGGACTTAAAACCTTCCCAGTTTGTCCTTCTCGGGTTCCTAAGCCACACCACATGGGGGACAACTCCCCTCATCGTAGCAGTGATGATCCGGTGATCAGACAGGGAGAGCTCATCCGAAACCTGCCAGTCATGCACCCACCTTACCATTTGTCTATTACAGAAGGTGATATCTAGAACCTCCTTTCTGTTTGAAGTGACAAATGGTGGCTCGGCACCTGTGTTTAAAAACACAAGGTTTTCTTCAATCAAGAAGGCGAGGAGCTCCTCACCTCGCTCATTTGTGTCTGTGCTGCCCCACACCTCATTATGAGCATTGGCATCACAGCCCACTAAGATTCCTATATTCCTATATAGGACCTATATTCCTCTCCTTGCAGTACCGAACTAACTTACGTAATTCTGCAGGGGGCGATTCTCTATTGTGAGCGCAGTAAGTGCAGACCACGATGAACTCTCTGCTCCCACTTACCTCTCTCTTACCTCGAATTCTAACAACCGCAAGGTCTCTAGTTGAGAATTCTTGAATCAGCGTGGCTTCTAGTCCTCTGACTATCACACATGCTCTGTGCCCCTCATGTTCTCCACTTGCGTAGGTGCGCCCAACTGCAGTCAGACCCCTTATACGGTTCCTGACCAGCCATGGTTCTTGCACTAGCGCAAACGCTGTTAATGTGTGCGTCACATTTAAGCACTTGGTTAGGACCACTGAGGCGCTTTTACTGTGGTGCAAGTTAATTTGCAAGATCATTGCTTGAGGGTCAGCCATATCCAACTGACCCCTACGCCTTCTCCTGATTCTCCCTCTCGCCCTTCTCTTCCGGGTCCTTAGAGTTCCACTTAAAAGTGACCTCTGCAGTCCCCGGAAAGGCTTTCCCATCTCTTGCCTTAGTTGTCTGGCCGATGCCTCATCCAATCCTAGGCAGAGGAGGCTTGCAGGTCCCCGCTCAATGCACTGTAGGATCTTCCACTTCGAAGTGTCAATTTCTGGGTATTGCATCCCTATGAGCTTGACCAACTGAGGGGCCTCCCTTTTTGGTGGTGGTACTAGCACCGTCACTTACACACTTTTGATCAGTTCATCAGGCAGGATTAGCCTTGCCTGAGTCCCGTCCTCGAGCTTAACTGACGGTACCACTTCTCTCAGCCATTTTGACGATTCCTCCTCAGCACAAATAAATGCTGCGACTCCATCCCTTAAGTAAGTGTCTCTGAGCCGCGAAAAAAAACCTCCACTAGGAATGTCCAGAATCCGGTCCATGACGGTGCCCTTAAGGTGGTCGAACGCCGCCATCTCCATCCTCACTCCTACACTATCTCCAAAGGTCACTAGAACCCTCGGTAGGGGTGGCGAAGATAGACGAGAAAGACGGCCCTCCGGACCCAACAGGCCTAGACCCTTGTCTAGTCCTCTTGGCCTCCGACTCTGGAGTAGGATTAAAAGTATTCCTTTCCTTCCTATTCCTCTCTTTCTCTTGTCGTACTAAGGTCCTACCGGATCCACTGGCTTCCAAGACAACAGGGCGGGTTCTAGCCCCAGCCTCCGTCAAACCCTTCCGCTGCCTGGACCGGTGTTTCCTCAAAGGAGGTGACGGTGGTTCTCTGCCCTCCGCCTCCGTCTTCTTTGCTTCCGCATGGTAGGAAAGCCAGAGTGCTTTCCTCCTTTGTGCCTCACTCATTCTTCCTGTTGCCTTCGCAACTGGATTTCCATCTGTCTCTACGGGGATCGAAGCCACCTCTATTGGGACAGATTTGTCGGTAGGCTCTAAGCCCTGATCAGTTAAATTTATTTTTTTTGTTTCTGTGTGTTCCCACGAGCAGCTAGGGAAATAAAGGTCCGCCGCCCCAGAGCCCCTCTTAGGGCGGTAAGGCGACTTAAGTACTCAGGGGTGGCGCCAGGTGCCTCTGAGGCTCCGTTAAAAACGCTCCTTACCCTGAGGATCACGAATCTACATCGGCACGAATCGCATAACACCTTAACATCAATCTGGATGAGGGGTGCTTCTTGCAAGGGATGGGCAGGGCGAGAGCCGGGCAGATAACAACCCTTCAACGGCGCTAGGACTGGCCCTTTTTTGAGCCGCCTTCATGCACTCACATATTTGCCTGGACTTCCCGTTTATAGAGAGCCACATACGTACAGCTCCGCCCCACCCGTCCCTCACGCCCGGATTAAGCCTCTCCACCACGTCAAGGTCATGCAGCCCATAGGAGAGGCACTATAATAATACATATGTAATAAAAACTACAGTTAATAACAATGAATAACATAAATACCAATTAAAATAATGCATCGTATTTGAAAAAAAGCCTATTTAAGTAAAGAATATAAAGGTGAGTTAGGGATAGGCCCTTTATCTGCATTCATTAATTTACAATTTAATTTGACTATAAAAATACTTCCCTCATAACTATTCAGTATCTTTTTTTGAGTTGATACATTTATCTAATATAACATTTTCATCTAACTCATGCTAGTTTTTAACAACATGTCCTTAATAATCAGTATGAATTAGACGAAAATGTTATTTTTGCTAAATGTATCAACTCAAAAAAGGATACTTAATTTGTTTTATTTTTTATTATTTTTGTGGTATTGGGGTTCTTTCCAATATTTTCATTGTAATATATTGTACCACTGTGCTCTTGATATTGTATATTAGTGAAATATAATTAAATAATGCCATTCTCACAGCAAGAGAATTAACTCGGATATGATAAAAACAAAAAAGCTAGAGTTATTTCAAAAAACATTTGGTTTTTGTTTACATTATATCACTAGAAAGTTGCCCACATATGCAGATAGTTTCTAAAAATTTTTCAATGAAATACAGGTAAGATTTCTATTCTTCCGAAATAAAATCCCCCTTCATCTTTTCGTAATAGATATCTTTTATTTAAACTGCTGGAATTACAGAAATTGAGATGGTCTATTTCATGCGCAAACCTTCTTAAGTTTGTTTAGCGACCCTCGTGGGATTGCCGTAGTAAATATTTTAAAGATTGTTTTAAAGCTCTGGATGTTACAAATGTAATATTTTTATTGCTAATTTATATATTTGTTTATGAAAACATTTCAGATTCGAACAAACACAAAGGCATATTACTTACCATAACTAATAAACTTTCATTTTATTTTTGTAATATATGTTGCTATATGTTATTTGCTTTCAAAATATATCAGTTTTAATAAAATTATACTTGGAAGAAAATGAACGTTGTGCACAAATAGATAATTCAATGATTTATATAACCAAGGTTATCGAAAATGCCTAAAGCATTGTTGAAATTATTTATTAAAAAATCCTACTGATATTTTGATATACCGTATGTTGAATTAAAAATCTTTTACAGCTTTTGCTAAGTAATTATCAGCAACGCGGGAGGTGTGTCCAAGAATCTGTCACACTCAAGGAATAGGTAAAATGCATTCTCTGCTTAGAAGCCAAATAGCAGAAGACGAATTAAGTGTCTGGATCTGGAAGATGTCTAGTATACAGGACGCCATTGGACGAGACCAAATGGAAGCAATTTAAATCAGGATGGTAGTTGGTAAGGAATAATCCAGGAAAATATAAACAGATGTAAGACAGCTAATTTTCTTCTACCGAATATTGTCCTATATAGGAAGGCCAGCATTATATTATTGGACGAACCATTTGAAGATGGAAAATAACCGAACTGCGATTAATTGAACACTTCCACGGGTTCCTGATAGTACTGTAATACTTGAAAACAGAGGATTTTGTGTGTAATGAAAATGTGAGTTGGAGGGGATTTTAATGTAAAGGCAAATGGTTGACTGTTTGACGAAGAGGAAAGATGCAAGGAGCAGGATTACCTTTGCCATGATCGATAAATTGGATAAGGTGATTCTAAATGATAGAATTACAACAGCGCATAGAAGATCGGGCAGTGAGAAGACAACGCCGGACGTGACTTTTGCGTCTCAAGCTCTTGAAGGACCTTGGAGGAGTATAAGGGCAGCGATCATAGATTCATGGAGCAGAAATATATCAGTGAGGATGTTAACAGAGAGGAAATGGAACAAAATTGATTAACCTTGTCTAATAGCATTTTTATCTGGAGATACGCTTCTCAATGAGACGAAAGAAAAAGGAAAGAGTGCGAATGCCGTTACAAAACAGACGGGTTTGATAGTCAGGGGTTGCGATGTCTTTATGTCCCGGAACAGAGATACAAGTTTAGAAAAAAAAGGTAGACTGAAGATAAAAATACAAAAGAAGGGAATCTAATTCTTTCAGAAAAAAAGAAACAGAAGGCAAGGGAGAGGAGTCACAACGAAAAGAAAATAGATGACCTCAAAAAATCCAGGAAGCGTTTGAAAGTAGTAATAATTGAGAGAAATAGGAGCTTATGAGAATTGTGGTGCAGATAGATCGATGGGGATAAGGGTGAAAGTGGAAAACATGAAGGACAGTAAAAGCATTGTTCCTCTGGTACGGTAAGAAAAAAAAGCAAAAAGGGTTTTATCGGTACCAACGAGATACGGGTATTTTATGACGGATTTGCTTTCGGTAGCTTGATCATTAAAAAAAAAAAAAACAAGGACCAAAGGGTGTACCAGATGTGGTTTTAAAACTGAAGGTCGATAGAACACCATATATTGCTGAAAGTGTACAAAAACAAGTGAGAAAGCTTTACAGGAAATGGAAGAATGGAAGGTTAATGCTGATTAAAAAAAGAAAGAAGACACAGACTAAGGATGGTTTTCGGAAAAAACAAAGGTTGTAAAAAGGGAAAAATGAGAAGCGAATCACGAGCAGTATGTTTCGTGGCAACGCTGAATGTTGGGAATGTTTCAAATCTCCTGGTCAGCTGATTGTAAATCGGAGGATTCCTGAATATATGTTGAAAGTGATACATTATCATCCAAGCGAAGTAGTTATACAATACGATGCAGAGGAATGCCCAAGGAGAAGAAAATTGCCATTTTGAGCTACACAAAGATCATTTACCAAGATTGGGTGACCGGGGGATTTTTGGCTACTGGAGGCTTACTGGAGATGATCATAACTAGAAGGGATGAGGATAACGGGAAAGGAATTTAATAGTATTAATGAACGGTATCATTGAGAAGTTGAGGGATCACTGATTAAGCTATCTGTACAAGAGACGAAATTACGTCTCCTAACAAATAAACACGGATATTGATGTAGATTATCTGTACAAGAAACGAAATTACGTCTCCTAACAAATAAACAACACAGACATTGATGTAGATTATCTGTAATTCTAGAGAATTAAATGCCCGTGGTAAAGCATCTACAAGTAGTTTCATATGAATCCATGGCACTGAGCAACATAATAGTAAAAGTTGTAGGTCCACTCCAATGTAGGAAAAGAATGGTAGTCAATGACGCAATGTAAATGCTATAAGCTGCAGAAGAGACATGGTCTGAATCTCTGGTCTCTGATCATACAGGAGGTACCTCAGTTAATTACAGGAGGTGGATAGGTCACATGTCTCTACTATAGACATATTATTGACGAAGCTTTTTTCACTTGTTTGCTTACGATCTAGATATTAATAACGCAAGTAGAATATTAAGAATAATATTAACATAAGAAGAATCTGAAAAAATAAGTATATCTTTAAGATTCAGTGCAAGTAAGTTATGAAATTTGTACTGATACAATTAAACCCTTCAGTATATGTTCAAGATTCAGGGCAAGTAAGTTATGAAATGTGTACTGATACAATCGAACCCTTCAGGATATATTCAAGATTCAAAACAAACAAGTTATGAAATGTTTACTGATACAATCGAACCCTTCAGGATATATTCAAATTCAAAACAAGCAAGTTATGAAATATTTACTGATACAATCGAACCCTTCAGGATATATTCAAATTCAAAACAAGCAAGTTATGAAATGTTTACTGATACAACCGAACCCTACTGTATATCTTCAAGATTCA
Source organism: Prosapia bicincta (assembly GCA_036971475.1). Lineage (NCBI taxonomy): Eukaryota > Metazoa > Arthropoda > Insecta > Hemiptera > Cercopidae > Prosapia > Prosapia bicincta. The sequence goes on along the minus strand of JBAIZL010000007.1, from coordinate 22,619,828 downwards.
AAACAAGTAAGTTATGAACTGTTTACTGATACAGTCGAAACCTTCAGGATATACTCAAGATTCAGAACAAGTAAGTTATGAAATGTGTACTGATACAATCAAAACCTTCAGGATATATACAAGATTCAAAACAAGCAAGTTATGGAATCGAACCCTTTAGGATACAATCGAACCCTTCAGGATATATTCAAGATTCAAAACAAGCAAGTTATGAAATGTTTACTGATACAATCGAACCCTTCAGGATATATTTAAATTCAAAACAAGCAAGTTATGAAATATTTACTGATACAATCGAACCCTTCAGGATATATTCAAATTCAAAACAAGCAAGTTACGAAATGTTTACTGATACAACCGAACCCTACAGTATATCTTAAAGATTCAAAACAAGTAAGTTATGAACTGTTTACTGATACAATCGAAACCTTCAGGATATATTCAAGATTCAAAACAAGTAAGTTATTAGATGTTTACTGATACAATCGAACCCTTCAGGATATATTCAAGATTAAAACAAGTAAGTTATTTATTGTTTACTGATACAACCAAACCATACAGTATATCTTCAAAATTCAAAACAAGCAAGTTATGAAATATTTTTTTGATACAATTAAAGGTTCCAGTATACAAAATATATTTTTTTGTGAGTGGAACACTGGTTGATTAGTAGCAACAACACTATAAAAATTACGGACAAACTAAAATATAATCAGATTGATAACTTATTTATGAAACGACTTGGGAGCGTTTGAGGTGGTTTTAAACAGGATTGTGACTAAACATAAATAGACAATGATAACAAAGAATAGAAAGCTAAAAGTATTGCTTCCAGAGGAATTTCTTAAAGAAGAAATTACAATTACCTAGAGAGATGCTAGTGGACAAGATGTGACTCATAGACGAATGAGATGGGCAGCATAGTTCGTTGTTGAAGATTTAAAACTTAGCACAATTTGTAACCAAATTGTTATTTTATAACAAATACCAGGTTATGCAGTAAAAGTTATTCTATATTTAAATGAATGGTCTTTGTTTCATTCCACCAAGGTCTCTGCGTGCATTGGAACCTTGCAATTACATTTGGCAAATTCGCACAAGCAGAAAACTAAGAAATGTAATTTATTTAATACGTTAAAATAGGTTTCCGCTTCTTTTTTTAAAAACTAAGCAAATTTTATAAAACATTAAAGTAATTTAAAACGGAAGACTGCTAAACACAAAAAACAGGTATTACCTACAGTAGCTCGAAAACTGCTGCATATTCATGTTATTTTTGTAATGTTGTGTGTTTTACTTAAATGCTTTCAACGTTTATTAGTTTTATTATAATAGAATAATAAAAACTTACAACTCGTGCACAAAGTAACTAAATGGTGTCGTAACCAAGGTTATTCTAAATAATACCCAAGTCATTGTTTACAAAAAAAAAATATATAAAAATATTTATTTAAAGTATGCATTAATAAACGACCTTCTACTTACATTTATTGCTAATAGCGCTAAAGTAAACTATGCACTTAGATAAGTGGAGTTACAAACCCTTTATTAGTCGACGAATTTTCCAAAATAGAAAGCGCAGTGAATATGTACTACGCATTGGTTCTGAAATAGTTCCTTTGACGTAGTTCTATCAAGTGGAATGGTATTAAACGACGAAAGGGAAAATAGTCCTATAGGTATTAAACAGCGCTTAGCTTCAAACAGCAATAATAAATCATATGCTAGTGAAGCAGTTTGTTACCACTAGTTATAAAGCTATTTTTTTTATTGATTTGTTTGTCAATAGAAGGAAGACTAATATAAGAAAAACTCTGCATAGCCACCTCTCAACATCGATGCCTGTTTTATCAGTATATTTAAGATCTACAAACTCACTCAAAATGAGTTCTTCTACTGGCCAACGTAAATATTTTCCTCGTTACCCAGTCTGGAAAATTTGTACAGAAGATATTATTTCATCAATTTTGAGTTAAAATTGAGCACAATTTAAATTTAATTTTTTCATTACGTCAAAATTGTTTCATAATGGAATAGAACTGACGACATAGGATACTCTATGTGTCAGGTAGCATTTGAGGATGGCCTTATGCAGTTGAGTTAACCAAGACCCGAAGACATGTTTACTCGTGGTACAGTAAATACAAGCGATTCATTGGGTATTTCAGCAAGTCATCAAAGTCCGAGAGTAAGGAAGCTCTTGCCGTTGGTGAAGCAATGAAGCACTTTAATAAGTATTGTTTAGTGCGGACCAGGTAACCGTGCACTTGGCCTTGAGAGATCACAATAGGATGAGAGGTAAAGGGTTAGTGTAAATACTTTCGTAGAAACATAATAAGGACTGTCAAAACACTGGCTTGCATGAGACTGTCAATATTATAAAATTCTATGGTAAATTAGCTTTGGTATAAAATAACAAACAATCTTGAAATATGTGTAGACATACCGAATGCAGAAGCTGTTGATGTATAGAATATTCTGAATATGTAACATGTTTTAAGAAGTGGGAGCACACGAGAAATCTTGCATGGATAAGTGCACGGTGACGTGGTTCACACTATTCAGTTTCAGGTATCTATGACGACAGATCTTGCTCCTTCAGTATGGTTGCTAGAACATTCTGGTCTCCCGAAGGTCAGAGTGCTCGTTGGAGTGAAAGGTTCCAAAATTATGAAATCGAGTTGTCATATCTGTGGGAGCCAAATATATAAATCAATAACCTTTTTGCAATTTGTGTCTTCAAAGACATTTGTTTGTAAAAATATTTTAGAAATATTTAGAAGTAACGTTTTGGGTTTAAAATTCTAGAATTCTTTAGAATTCTAGAGTTAATATGTAGGTGGTTTTATGATTCTAATTATAAATGTTTCTTACGTGCTTATACATTACATGTAAGTTTTAGAAATATCTGGTTTTAGCCTTCAAATATAGGTCGTATTATATTGCTGGTAGTCTACAAATATAGGTCGTATTATATTGGTTGTAGCCTACAAATATAGGTCGTATTATATTCGTTTTAGCCTACAAATATAGATCGTATTATATTGGTTGTAGCTTACAAATATAGGTCGTATTATATTGGTTGTAGCCTACAAATATAGGTCGTATTATATTGGTTTTAGCCTACAAATATAGGTCGTATTATATTGGTTGTAGCCCTACAAATATAGGTCGTATTATATTGGTTGTAGCCTACAAATACAGGCCGTATTATATTGCTGGTAGTCTACAAATATAGGTCGTATTATATTGGTTTTAGCCTACAAATATAGGTCGTATTATATTGGTTGTAGCCCTACAAATATAGGTCGTATTATATTGGTTGTAGCCTACAAATACAGGCCGTATTATATTGCTGGTAGTCTACAAATATAGGTCGTATTATATTCGTTTTAGCCTACAAATATAGATCGTATTATATTGGTTGTAGCCCTCAAATATGCAACATAGGTTTTTTTTAAAAATAATTCTCTGGAATAAATACCATTTTGTTTTTTCTTAAAGCTAATGGAATGTTTTTAGTTTCTTAAGTAAATAAAAATTAAATTGCTTGAAAACAATTGATTTTAATCTTATTAAAAATTTAATTTCAGTGTAGTTTATTAGAAATTCACAGGGGACACCTGGTGATAATTTAAAGTTGGAAACTTTTAATCATTTGCATAAATATTAAAGTGTTGGAACATCTGTTGCGGCTGTAAAAGTCAAGAAGGTTTATAACTTTTGTGAAAATAAATAAAGTCAGTGATGGGAGTTCTTAAAAAAATAAACATTCTTTTCATTTCTAATATCAATTAAAGAATGAACAGATTTTTTGGCTTTAAAACGTCAATATATGCAGTAAAATTATTTTAAACTAAATAAATAAACCATGCTGTGATATGGGTTGAAGTACTACTAATCCAAACCAGCTTGTATTTTTAAAACTTAGATCGTAGTAAGTTTAAAAAATACAAAATTTAGAGAAAATTTCAAAATTTTATTAATTTCGAACGTTTAGTTAAATTATATATGTAGACATAATCACAACTCTCCTTATATAACAAACACCACTGCCACTTCAATTTGCCAGAGCCACATTTGCTTGTCACCTCCATCACTACTATCACTTCAAAAGTTCAGTTATCGTGGTATGACGTAAAAGCAGTCATCACCTTCTGTTGCTTGTAATTTTGTTTACACATCATGTTCGAAGTCAAATAAAAAATCCATCAAATCTATTCCAAACATTTCCTAAACTATCAACATTTTGATTGCTTGATTTCCCATGATTAATTATTGCGAGCCATAGAGTCTTCTCACGAAACAAAACCTTCGTATGCTCGATATTATGAGAGTGTGCGGGGTAGTAATTGATCTTTTTTCTCGACAATCGATACAATATCAGATGTTCCAAAAAAATATGTGATTGTAAATGTTTTGTTCAGATATACAGAGAAAGGACAATTCCACGTTCTTTGAATGATATACACAGAATGTGATTACTGTAGATGCTTATAACTATAAGAAGTAATATCTCGGTAAACCTTTTGTATCATAAATTTAATAAATGTCTTATATCTATAAAATACGCGCATGGAAGAAATGATTGAATAGCCTGTGTGTATATAATAATTTATTTATCTACATGCCAAGTGGTTTCAACATCATGTAAAATTCTTTTATTTCGCGTTTTATCACGTTCAGTATGTTAAATATGAGTCATTCGGCGTCGACTTAAAACTTTTTGGGTGATAAGCTTATTATCAATTATATTTTCATAATTTGAAAATTATTTTTCTACTTTTTAGTTAGTAAAAATTATACGTTCGGAGTTTTTTTTTTAATTCGGTTTTTTTTTATTAAAAAGTTTTTAAAATTGTACTCACAGTTTAAATTATTTAAACTTGAATCTCCTGTAATATATTTGGGAGTGGACTTTGGAGAGCTGTATTACAGAGGTCTCATTGTAGAGCATTAGAAGTCTGGTATATATATATATATATATATATATATATATATATATATATATATATATATATATATATATATATATAGGCTATATATATATTCACGTATTCCTTCACGGATGAATAGTTACTATCCGGAGCACATCCGTTCATTCTGCAGTGCATAAAATAGCAATATACATAATATGTTATTATATAATGTACGATATAATATTTAACTAATTAATAGGGCATTTCAATAATCCTAATTTTTAAAATTTCATAAGTCTACAAAGAAGTAATTGTACCTTTAAAAAGTTAGCAGCAAGATTTACAAGTAGTAGTTTTAAATTCAATTTTTGTAATAAAACTGTGTGCTTTACATCTAGCTCTAACGACGCAATGTGAGTAGACTTAAATGAGCCTGGTGAATCGACTTAAATGAGCCTGGTGAGTCGACTTATATGAGCCTGGTAAATAACTCACAATTTAGCCACAAGTTTAAAAAGGTATCCAGAGCGACTTAATTTAAATTGTAAAACTTAATTCTTCATTTAATCCATCCAAACAGGCTTTTATACATCTTCTTTTAATAACGTTTTAAAATAAAATTTAAAAAAATAATAAAAAATTATTCTATACATTTTATATACTTCTTGCTAAAAGATCAAGAAAGATTGTGTTGCGTGACTAACCTAAAAGGTTGTTATAAAATACGTCTAAAACAGATATAAAAAATATAAAATAAAACTCTTTATTTGCAAGACCAATAAACTTGTGTATTTTTACGAGTTTTACATATCTTACGCGAGTTTATGGCACAATCAAACGGAATGGACATGTGCGTTTTATGAAATATTGGTTGCTTGCCAAAGAGTGATATTTTTTTAACATAAAGAAGTAAACTAAGTAATAAAAAAAATAATAAATTTAAGAATATTTTCTTGTAACTTTTATAAATGAAATCATAATCTTGGCAGTGCAACAAGTGTTTAACTTGTATAACGTATTTAGTTATTTAGAGCTTAGCTAGTGAGAACTATTCACATAGGTAAAAGTTAAAGTAGTGTACTCAAATCTCACAAAAATTAGTCTTTAATAAGAACACAAAACAAACTAGTTTCAGCGACGAAGTCGCCTTCCTCAGTGCTTGGCTACTACTAACATATTGTCAAACTAGTGTACAAATCAACTAAAACAAACAAGATAAAAATACAGTCAAGCAATAAAACTAATCTATTACAAACCCATTTACTCACTAGATATATATATATATATATATATATATATATATATATTATTTATTTATTTATTTCATTTAAAATTTTACATAATTGCTATTATTAAAAAATTTTTTGGTTCTACTCAACCCCCCTTTTATGTCACACCATCATGAATAGACAAATCCAAAATACAGCCTAAACAGTTAAAAAAAAACAATCATAAATTATATAAAATACCAGCTAAACATAACACCCTAAAATCTAATTAATACATAATTGAAAACAAAAACAAGACAAATAAACAAAACATCAACACTACTATATAATTAAACAAAGTGACAGTAGCAAAATAATAAACGATTACTATAACACGTACATTAATTTTAAAAATAATAACAATGACAATACAATAACAGTTTAATCACATGCCTATTGGAACAACACAGAATTCGGAAATAGAAGCGAGGAACCCTGGACTGGGCCCGACTCATTATTAACTGAGACATCTTGAAATTTATTAATAAACCAAGTCTCCCAAGCGTCCAAAGTATTGTGCCTCGTGACTTCCTTCAACAACCTAGGATGATCAGATGTAAAATAATGATGGTTATCAAGGCAATGCTTGGCCATAGCTGAGTATTCCGGCTTGTTGTTTTTAAAATGAGCAAAGTGCTCCCTACATCTTATCTTAATACTTGTATAACGTAAATTGAGCTAGTAACTCTTAAACCTAAATATTTTTGCCATTGGCTTGGAATAAATATGGTTGAAGTAAATTTAAACACTTGGACACCTACATTGTGTATATTATTTTGCACACTTATACGTTTGTATATTAATATGTACACTTGTCTATAGTTGAACTTACTTTTTAACTGACTTAAATAAGGAGCAGGTTCTGATGCGAACCGTATGCTTTTTTTAATGTTGTTCCTTGAAGAATTGAGCCGATCTAAGTGATTCTGCTTGCTCCCCATCATGTAAGCCTTTGTCACGCGCAGTATATTAAATAAGAGTCCAAGTACGAAATTCGGCGTTCATTATTTTGTAAGCGGTAAACTTATGATAAATTATGCTTTCGTTATTGAAACATTAATTTTTACGCTTTAGTAAGTAAACCTTATATTCAGGCATCCTCACTATGCGGCCCTCGGTACGATTTTTTGCGGCCCTTAGACGGTTAGGATTGAAGTCAAAATATTTTATAACTTAAATAAATATTATATTTATTTACTGAGTGTTTTGAAAATCTGTCGTTGTTTTACTAAACTTAATTAATTACTCAAACTACTGAAGTTAAAAACTGCGATTTACTAAAACTGTTGAAAGACCTGAAGGAAGAAATGTCTCAGAGGTTTAGTGACGTCAGGAAGTATCAGGAACCATTTCGTTTGGTAGAAAATCCATGGGCAATGAAACCAGCTAATGTAGCTCATCTTTTTGCTTTTGGATATGAAGCTAGGGATTTGAAAAATGAATTAATCTATCTTCACAACGATACGGAACTCAAAAGTATTTTTGAAGAAAAGATGAAGAATAAAGCTCACTATGAGTTTTGGAGGGTTGTTGAAAAGGACAAATTTCCTAACTTACTTGAATGTGCTCAGAAAATATTGTGTGTTTTTTCATCTACTTATGTCTGTGAATCTACATTTAGTAAGCTGAAGTTTGTAAAAAACAAGTACAGATCTAGGCTAACAAGTGAGAATGTTGAGAACATTTTAAGAATTTCAGTTTCTTCCCAACCTGCCAACATAGATGCCATATTAAAGGACTGTGAAAGATTTCGCCCATCAGCTTCAAAGAATTAACTAAGTAAAAAAAAAACATTTTCAAACTTTTTTATGCGCAAAACAGTTTATTTATGTTGGTAATGTAATAAACGTATGTTATAATCATATTGTTTGTCAGTTATTTAGTGCCTCTTGTACTTGCGGCCCTAAGGAAAATTGTATGCTAAATGTTTGGCTCTCAAAGTATTCCTAGTGAGGACCCCTGCCTTATATATTCAAGTTTTTTGTAGGCTCTTTTTAAAAAAAAAATATTTTTGTTAATTTGTGTTTGATATTTTGGTGTAGGGTGTAAATAAAGTTAGGTTATGTTGTTTTCTTAAATGAATTTATATAATTTATTGATATTGTTTTGTTGGTCAATTATTATAATGTAGTTGCCTTTATATGCTTTTATGAGGCTATGTTGGTCACGTTTTTGTACGACGCAGTTGAGGGTTGTGTGTTCATTAGTTGGGCTTGGTTCAGTGTTTAATATGTTTATGGTAGGCAATTTATGTCTATTATCTTGTTTAATGTATTCATGGTGAGTGGGTTTTGTGTGTTGTGTTGTTGTTTCTGTGTCCAATGTTTGACATTTGTTTGTGGTTGTAGTTTTTGCAGTATAAATTGTATTACATATACATATAATACAAATAAATTGCATTGTGTTACAAATACATATAATATAAATTGTAACACAAATGTAATAGTGTTAATTCGTTTATAATTAACTCTATATTTGTGCTGTTAATTATGCATGGGTGAAACTGTCAAACATACCTTTGGACACAGAAACAGCAATACGTAACACAGAATCCCATTCATCATGAATACAATAAACAGGATATTAAACATAAATTGCCCACATAAACAGATTAAACACTAAAACAAGCACAGATGAACACACATCTATTAAATCCATCATACAAAAACGAGAACAACATTACCTGAAATGTTTAAAAGCATACAAAGACAATTCGATAATAATTATGCATCAACATGACATTGCTAATGAAGTAAATAAAGAACATTCATGACAGAAAACATCATAACCGAACTCCATTTAGACCATATACAAAAATAAAACACAAATTAGAAACCATCTAAACAATCGCACCGACTGTAAAACTGAGGCGAAATTGTTATATTAGTTTCACCATTGTTACAAAACCTATTTATTTAGCTGGTTCAAGTTTGTAAGCTAAACTTATTTCCAGCTAAGTTGGGGAACAGATCTTGAGTTATACAAGGCGTCGGCTTATAGCGTAACGCATAACTTATGAAGTTACAGACTAAGTTTAGCTAAATAAGTTTCCATAATGGACAGTGTTAAGTTATTGTAGTAGCGATGTACTGAGCCTTAAAATAAAATCAGTTAAGGACGTAACTTT
>JBAIZL010000007.1:22595514-22605514 GCA_036971475.1 Prosapia bicincta | reverse complement strand
AGAGAGAAAATATTTGAACAACTTTTACATTCACTGGCAACGAAATAAATAAAATTACAAGATTATTTAAAGAAACAAATTTACAAATTACATATAAAACTGATAATAAAATTAAAAATTTATTAAACAATAACAAAAAATCAAAACAATATGCACGAAAGAAATGGAGTATATAATATATAATGTCAAACTTGTAATAAATTATATGTAGGACAAACAAAAAAGAAATTAAAAGAAAGATACAATGAACATTTAAACGCTTATATCAAACCAAACATATATAAATCAAATTTAGCTACGTATTGTATTAATAATGGACACGAGTTTCCGGAAATAAAAAATATGAAATTAATAAAAGAATTAAATAAAGGATTAAAAATGAATATATTTGAAACATTAGAAATTTATAAGCATAAAGTTAAAGACAAATTAATTGATGAACAAATTCAAGTGAAATCAAGGCACCAAACTATTTATAAAATCATTGATGTTATAGAAAAATTTACATAAAGTGCAATACTTATAAACATATGGTCGTTTGTAGCACATATGATTTAATTTTGTAAAAATATTTTATTAGATAATTATTTTCCTGAATATGCTGACACTATTTTATCGGCGAAAAGCTTTGAATAAATATATTCATTAAAAGTATTCTTGTTTTTGAAATATTTTTAATTTATTATATAGTACACACTATATTAGTACTTATCAAAGTACACAAGCCTTATAGCTATATCTTATTACAATATAGGGACAAAGTATCTGGTTGGATTTGGTTATAACAAAAATCAAGTGTACCAACTAAGTCTGTCGTGTTTGGTAGATCAAGGACACTGAGCCCCAATCGTTGATTTCTGAAATCAGTTAATTGACATAAGGACTTCATTTCTTTTTTTTTATATAACGAAACCTATCCTAAAAAGTTAATTTGTGACTATAATTTAATATAACTATATAGCGATTTGGTATAGCAAAATCGTAAATCGTAATTCGGAAATTCGTAAATAACTACGAGATAAAGAGTGTGATTTAACAATGAGGTTATTTCTATGACATAATAGATTTACGGAGTGCGGTCCTTAGGGTGGAGCGAGTGGGCTTCTTCAGACCTCCTTCTGAGGAAGGCATTACTCAAAAAATAAATAATAAAATGTGGTTTAATGATAATATAATAATTTACAGATATACGGGCCTAAAATATCTGTATAATTACCCACTCAATATGTTAAATTATTGTTATGATGAGAAAAGCTACGAGCAAGATATCGGCATCGCGACCAAAAGAATACAAAACATCGTTTGATGGCGGCTCGCTTGCCGGTGAGTGAATCATGCTTGCCGGCGCGCCCCCAACACACACTAAAGGTATGTGCAAATAATATTAATATGTGTAATAATTTGTGCTAATTTATAATTGATTAATAATTACAAGACCAACAAAAAATTTATTTCTCATAAGAATTTATTTATTTTTTGTCACAACCGAGTTATAATATTTCTATTGGTTTATTGATTACAAAATAAAATGGAAGAATTTAGTCCATGATCATGAATCATGTTTCTATCTTATCTCAATTCCTGACACAGAGTAAAATATTGTGCACATCAAAAATTAAAAATAGACTCAACACTTGCAAATGAAAAAAAATCACGCATATAATTGGCGAATGATTGGCGTTGTGACGTAAAGACTTGCTCTAAACACACGAGAATCTTATTTGCGCGAGAATTTTACAAAAGTTTCAGGGGAGACCACTTTTTAAAAAAAAACCTCGAAAAAATCTTTTGCTCCAGCCTCGCGTTTGCTATGGACGACTTGGGATTTAAACGCGTTTAATCTAGTAACTTTTGGCTGTATAGAATTTATTATTAAACAACACATTTACCGATAAATATTTGTAGTTGAGCGGTGTTTATTAAGCCACCATCACCGCTTATTAAAATTAAAAATAATGCTTTCGACAACAGAAAACATTGACACAGTTAGTAGAGATTGGGAAAATAAATAATCTCCAGTAAACACTTACTAAATATAATCTAAATCGTTTAGAAAACAAGATTATGAAACCGTGTACTACTGCAAGCTAGAACAGAAGCGTACCGAAGAAAATAGTTCTTTGATGGAAGAATACCAACATATAAAGTTGAATTTACCTTAAATAAACTGGAATTAATAAAACAGACACATACAAAAGAGAAAAAATACGCTCGAAAAATAATAAATAGAAATATTATTAAACGGGAAACTTTTATTAAAAAGGGCAAGCAATCAAATAGGTATAAATTTTCTGCAACACTTTCACTTTTAAAACTTTATTATTTGGTGTTAAACTTGCGGACCATGAGCACGGCACCGTAACTCAAGGCAAGCGAAGTAAATGTACTTTTGATGATTCCCAATATTAAATTCAGCCCGATCAATGCAATAAACTCCAAGTTATCTGTTTTCCCTGCAATTGTCAGGGTTTCTGTTGCTATAAAGTCCGTTTCGTTACCTTTTATTTTCACATAAATTCCAAATCTCTTATTAACTTACAGGCACACTCCATTGATACTGTCAAAAATTCTTGACAGAACTTTGCAGATAATATTTCAATCATTACACAGTTTTTTTGTGATATTTTTATGAAATGATATTTACAAAGTATGTATATATACCATATGGGATGTATAAATATATTTTTCATGGGTATATCATAGAATGATGAAAAATATTGAAGAAACCGAAATAAAATGAAAAAACCACTATAACAGTGTTATCCCTCCAAGAAGAGTTGCTACGTCACATTAACTACTTTCAACTTTACGTCATTTGAATTAATGTATTAAAAAGACTTAGCACGAAGTCAAACTTTATCACTTAATGATGGCTACCATATTTGTAATATATAGAAAATTGCATTTGAAAATCTTTTAGGCATAGCCTCCAAATATCCTTTAAGTGAAGACGAAACATTGGTTATCGTTAATGGATTTCATGTTTGACTTTCGTAAATCTTCAACACAATCTGTTAACCTTCAGCACAACCCGTTAACCTTCGGCACAACCAGTTAACCTTTGGTACAACCCGTTAACTTCCGGCACAATCCGTTAATCTTCGGAAAACCGTTTATCTTCGGCATGTAAATAACTTTTTTTAGTGATTTTAAGAGTAACTGACAAGTTTATAGTTTATTAGTTTTTAGTTTTTTTCATGGTTTTTCAAAATGTTAGTCGACTATTGGTAGCTGACTTCAGTATAAAAGTAAGTAAACATTGGAAATTAAAATAAATAGTTACTTATAAAATATTGATTATAATTTATAAGTAAGATATATTTCAGGCCCTCTATTAGTTTACACTCTTCTTACACACACACACGAAAATTTTCAATTAAATGTAAATTCAAGGTAAATGTTTTTAGAAATAAATTTAAAGAAAATTTTATGAAAGTAAATGGGAGATTCAGTTATAAATTTGAAATAAAATATATGAATAATTATTGAAAATTAAAAATTGAATGCTGTAGCAAAGATAAATAGCACCACATAAGTAAAGACAAGGTAATTAAAAACTAACTCTTGTTCAATACTGTATATCTTTGAAAGTTTTTATATATTTTGTTCAAGATAAATTGTTACAGGTTGAATAATTGAGTTCTTAAATATATTAAAGGTAAGAAAATAATTTAAGTTAAATATTAAAATTAATAGTAAATATTTTGAATAATTTGAGAATTTTAAATTTAAATTTTGAATTTTAATATTTAATTTTTTTGTTTAAAATTAAAAATAAAGTTACCGTACTAGCTAAGATTTTATGTAAATAAAATCGATGGTTTTTTACTAACTTATGATTTAGAGTTAAATTTATTTTCCCCTAAATTTAAATGTCTTAAATAATTTTACAATCTGGTCATTAAGCTGTGTGATGCCTTTAAATAAAATATTTAAATATCAGTAAGTTACGTTTTAAAAATAAAATTCCAGTGACTGGTTCTCTTGCAGAATTTGGCAAGCAGCGGTACAGGTTCTGGCTCGTGTCAGATTTGCTTGTTTCAAATTTTACCTGCGCCTGCGTCAGCTGTCTACTACTAAGTGCTGATCCAGAAAAAACAACGCCCAAGGAGTTTGCATGTGCTGGTTTGCAAAACATGCACACACACACACACACACACACACACGCGCGCGCGCGCACACACACACACACGGACGCGCACACACAGAGACGAGCGCGCGCGCACATACACACACACACAGACGCGCGCGCGCACACACACACACACACAAATAAAACACAATGAGACTCACACACACACACACACACACACACAGACACACACACACACACACACACACACACACACACAGACGCGCGCGCGCACACACACACACACACACACACAAATAAAACACAATGAGACTCACACACACACACACACACACACATACACACACACACACACACACACACACACACACACACACACACACACACACACACACACACACACACACACACACACACTAAACACAATGATACTCACACACACACACACGCACACATATCTTGAATACATTTAGTTTTTTTGAAACATTTATTCATTAAATTAAATTTTAAAAAAACTGAATGTCCCGGTCGGATTTGAACTGAGGAACTATACGTTTGAAATCCAACACTTTGGTACTGAGCTAACTTTCGCAAAACTAGGAATCAATTACTTAAAAATGTATATGAAATTATAAGAGAAAGGTTCCTTGCAATAGTGAAGCTTTACAAGAGGTGGATAGAATGATAAGTTATTGGCCACCAACAGCCTAACAAAATGATTAACGAAAAAGGGAAAGCGAATAAATAGTTTCATACAAAATTAATAGTCCAAAACCAAATACTATATGAAGGGGAAAATGAAAAATTACGAGGGAATTCGCTTTCTATTTTGCCACTAAGTATTGTGATTCTGTTATATGTATATACATAGTTATATTAATTGTAATTGTATAATAAAAAATATTTAAAATAAAATTTTTCCTGTGTTTACCTCAGTAGGAACTGCCTTAAAAATGTTTTTTAAAAAAATATTTCTAGTTTTGTTCTAACTTTTTAGTCAGAAATGAAATATATGTTTACATCGTTACTACATTGTTGATAAAATTTTATTTTCTTTCTTATATTTTTTGTAAAATAAGAAATATAAGTTCGTAAAGTCGTGGTTTTACCAAATTTAAACCTCCGACATATTTACAAAGGTATGCTCTCTACTTTGTTATCCAACATAGGACCTTATATAAACCACAGAATATAATATTCATTAAAAAAATATTTAATATTCATACGTTTGTACTTAGAACTAACTTTACAAGTTTGCATTTAGATTACATTTGATGTGGTGTAAGAACGTAAATGGAGAGTTCCCCGGAGTAGTGTATTCCTCGCTATAGGCCGCGCTAACATCCTTGGAGTTAATTTGTTTTTTCCTCACCGACCTTATTTATGATGGCCTGTGACGTATCCCCACGTCGGTTAAACATGTTTTAAGTTACACTTTTGGTTAAATATTAAAGTGCTTACTTTCCAAACATTTTAAATACATATGTTATTAAATATAACTCTGTTATAGTACAGTAGACTCTCAGTTGCAGATTCACACTTTTTATTTGTTTGAATACAAAATATTATAACAAATATTACATAATACAAATGTTACACTAAAAAATAATGAAAATTTAAATATAAAATACATAATTAGAGTGTTTCAAAATAAAATATTTATTAAAATGTTTAAAAATTATTAATAAGATTTTTGGTCAATATTTTAAGATGTATAAAAGTATGTTAAAATGTATATTCTTTAAACATAATTATTTGGCTTGTATAGTTTAATTTGGCGGTTGTAGATTTATATTTTATCACCCATTTTTTAAGAATTGCTTTCAAGTGTCATTAGAAACATTGAAGACTTGACGTATTGAATTAATAGTTGTAAACAGTTTTTATTTATATATATGTATAAACAATATATATGTATAGGTTTTGTAATCATAAAAAAATATTTCTTTTTAAAAATTCATAAGAAGTAAATACCTAAAAAATATTGTATAAAAAATAAAAGGTTAGACAAAAGTATTATTAGCTTGCAATTGTATAACATTGTTTAGTTACTTTTTATTGGATAATTACAATTAATATAAATATCTATATACATATGTCAGAATAACAATTTTAAGTGACAAAATAGGAAGCGAATTTCCTTGCAATTTTCCATTTTCCTTTCTGTGTATGGTGTTAGAATATTATTTTTGTTTGTTACTATTTATAAGCTTTCTTTTCTTTGTCGCTTACATTGTGTTGTAGTTTCTTTCGCATTGTCGGTTTGTGAAGCAAAGTTCGATACTCTTAATCCAGTTTTTTTTGGTTTATTGTTTTCATTTGTTTTTAATCCTAGATCGTTATTTATGATATTGTGTGGTAACCATGGCAACAATTTAAAATTGTGCAATAGAGGTTTCGACGACAACCAGATAGGGGCAAACGAAAAATCGATATACATAATTGAGAAGTACATTTCTAGAT
The DNA here is from genome assembly GCA_036971475.1 of Prosapia bicincta. Lineage (NCBI taxonomy): Eukaryota > Metazoa > Arthropoda > Insecta > Hemiptera > Cercopidae > Prosapia > Prosapia bicincta. Next base: position 22,598,958 of record JBAIZL010000007.1, on the reverse strand, counting down.
ATGGGAAAGTTGGCTCGGTGCCAAAAGCGCTAGACTTTGAACATGAATTTACTCAGTTCTAATACAATCTAGACCACCAAAATGTTTGTAATTTAATTATTGAATAAATATTTGGATAAAACTGTATAAAATATAATTATCATCCACCACAGATTAAAAGAAATGTATTTGAATTTGATTGGATGAATAAAAACCTATTTATTTAACGATTGAAAATTTGTACAAGATTGTCTGTATCAGGAGAGTGTGAGCTAATAGAAGGAATAGAAAAATATGTTACCTAAAACAAAACTTATCTAGGTTACTACATTTGTTTTATTGCCAAATCCCTCAAAGAGATATTTATCTCACCATAAACACAATCATTTGACTTTGTCATTTTGTGATATATATTAATAATTTGTTTATATATATTATTTAATCAGAAATATAGACTATATTATATATTAATAAATACTTTCTATTGTTATCCATATGCACAGAGTGCAACGAAAGCTCGCTTAACCACAGGAATATCGCCCGCCTCTACTGGTCAGCGCGCCGCCGAACGGCTAACCTGCCAAGGGTGGGCGTTGGTTAGTAACTAAGTAAGGGACTTATTCATGACCCTGATATAGAGTACGTCTACTTGAGTTACACGACCCAAGCGATACTTTGGTCCTAACTATACCCTTTGCGGCGGGGGGATTGTTTCTGCTTTAGCATCTCACAAATAATAATAATTCATAATAATATTCTATTCTTCTTAGACTACAGAAGTTATATTGACTGATTTTCATAAAACTACAAAAAAAACACCCTAACTTTCTTTTCCCCTCTACATGGATGTAGAGTAGCAGATCAGATAGGGACATCAAGTAAGAGAGTTCTTACTGATAATCCTTCCCGTGGTTTTGATTTTACTTCGCAAAAAAAGTATGGACAAAAGATAGATTCGATTAGATCATGTTTGAGATGTTTCTACTGTTATAAGTACACATTTCTCTAAGATGAACACTAGCCTAAAATAATTACAAAAAACTTACACGTATCAGAAATAAAAGAAATTTAAAATGACTTGAAAAGTTTTGTGTTAAATAATAACAAAATTATCAATACTTTACCAGTATGCCTAGCCTAGCTAATATCAAAATAATAATTGTAGAATGTCTTTTTACTTTAGCATTACCTTATGTAACGTCTGTATCTCACCGTCAATATGTGTCTCAAACACATAGTAGAGAAAGAATAGGCTTTGAAACGTTTTATAGTTGATCCGTTTAGAAAGTAATATTATAAGTACGTGGTTACGATATTATAAGTAGCTTGATTAAAATGGCGCGTAAGCTTACTCCAATTAGCTACTAATCCCTTTGCCATTAGCGACGTGGCGCGGTATTGAACCTTAATACCTTTCCAATCATTACAGTACTAATGTAGTGCTGTAAACTCACTACAGAATGCGAAAATGCACATTGTTTGAATTCCAATCGTAAAAGAGGATTAAAATTGTATGTAGCTTAGTATAGTATATTTTTTTTTTTATCAATTTACGTTTTTGTATTTTATTGTAAACATTATTTCAATTTGAAATTTTCGTTCTCAGTCTGCCTGTTTGAGAAGTATATGTATTGGAATAACAAGGCTTGTTTTGTTCCCTTTAAAGCAAGCTCTGTAAGGTAGACATATGTATTTAAGAGAAAAATATCAATTTTGTGGCTTTTATTTTTTTCCTAATTTGAGCGTATCTGTGTTAATAAATTTTATTAATAACTACTTTCATAATGTTTGCGTTCATTTTTATTTCACCTTTTGGGGAGCCTGTAACCCTAGGTGTTGGATAGAAGAATGCCTTCATTGGATTTCAATTGGGTGCTAGGAGAGAAATAAAATACCTCCCGTCAACAGGAAGACGTCTACCTTGGTAGCCCAGATGGAGTATGTAACACGCAATAGATAAAACTTTACGGAGCTCTATTCCTCTTCTAAGGTTGACCCACAGATTTTGAGTGGTGTAATTGTTTTTGTTAATGGTATAGATACTTTAAAAGGAAAAAAGTCAGCGAACTCAAAGATCACCAAACAGAAAAGGATCTGAATATAAAACAGAACTAATAAGAGATAACTTTGTGAGAAATAAATTGAAGAAATTGGAGCGCCAAATGGATGAAAATAGAAAACTGAAATACAAGCAAAAAGAAGACACAAATGGATGCGTTACAGAAATACAAGTAGAGACGTACTTAACCGACGAAGATGAACTTTCTCGGGAAACCGACTAGGTTTTAAGCGGGTACTGATTACCTCGTAGCAAGAAAAGGAAAGCTGATTCATCGTCTAAGTGGACCACAATAAGGTACTAGTGGGACAGCGGGACTGCAGAGGTCACCCAACGATGAAAACATCAGCTCGCAAGTTAATATAACTGCAGTCAAAGATTATAACAGACCACATGATATTCTCAATGCTTTGTCTAGGAATGACTTCAAACTTACGAAATAACAATGCGTGGAAAATTAACGTGAAAGATTCAGAATCTAACTGACCACTAGAATCGAGGCTGAAAACATTTAATGGTTTTCATAAGAAAAAAAAGGCAGACCGCTACGCGTGAGGGTTAGTGGACTATATGCCTCATGCAGGAAGATTGGCGTCATTGATGATCAAAAAGGTCGAGAGTTCAAGCCGATGGATGACGAGAATATCTCAAAGAAGGAATCCAATTTTAATTAGCAGGTGCAGTGGGGACGACAAGTTAAACAAGCAGGAGAACACAAAACGAGGTTCAAGATGATCATCCATAGTGTGGTCAAAATAGAAGCTTTGGGAAAGAAAGCAAGGACGATCCCTCAATGCAAAAGATGTCCAGCGTTTAATCATACTGAAACCTACTGTCGCAATGAAGCAAGGTGTTCGAAGTGCGCCGGCATACAATACACCAATGTTTGTACTGTTTGCAAAAGGTTAGTCAAAGTGTATACATTATAAAGGAAGCAACCGACCAACTGTAGAAAGTGCGAAGTCACCAAAGAATTTCAAAAACGAAGAAAGGCAAACACTAAATCAGTTGGACGAAAAAAAAGAGTGCAGCCAGTAAAAGCAAAGCTGGTCTCTGACCTTGTTTGAGTAAAACCAAGTTCTACTTCCCAAGTTATCTTCTAAGTCCTAACTAATAGAATGACGAAGCCTCACCCCTAGAGTAAAAACTGGCTCAAATCTTTTGACTTCAGGTGCAGAGCGAAGCGCGGTCCATTTTTTTATTTGGAATTAAGGGAGACAAAAACATCAGTAGGTCCAGACAGACTAAAACAGCCAGTCAGCGTCATAAGGCTTCTTAGGTTGCACTGGACCTGCAACCTCGGGAGTGTTCGGTTAAAATAGGCTCCATCCGAAGAGACGCATTTCCGTTCTGCTCCAAGTTTGTTGACATTCACAGTTAAAAATAAATTGACATAAGTTTGTTAA
>JBAIZL010000007.1:22555514-22590514 GCA_036971475.1 Prosapia bicincta | reverse complement strand
ATAGCGGACTTTCTGCCTCGTCAAATATACATTATTGTAATATTAGTACTATACCTCATATTATGTCTGTGGAACGGTTTTTTATTTCCTCTACGCTTTCCCCCGCCTATGCTCTCCCTTTGAAGTCGCGAGCCACCTTACGAATGACCAACTATACACTGTCCATCTTGTAAGACTGCACAATGGGTAGGTTAATCATATAAACCTGAATAGTGTCTTTAAATTATCTTAGTTATTAATGTTAATATACATTAAATGATATTAACTGAATTATCGAAAACATAAACCATTCCCAATATTTCGTAGCATATAGTTAAATGTATAATTAATATTTTCAAGCGATATTTTATAATTGATTTATACAAAAACTATTCAAATGATAAATCTTAACAATATGGGGTTTTCAAGTTAGCTATTCGAGTTCAAACAAATAAAAAACTAATATGAACAATCTTGTACTGTGCATTAATTAAAAAAATATTTGAAAAAATTTGATTTCATATTCATACGTATTTATGAAAACGAGAATGAATAAAACTCTAATTTTGGAAAATGTTAAAATTTGATAAATATTCAAAACATGGTACATCACGAGCAGAAGGTCTTCTGGGTTTTGCAGTTCGGATAAAGTGTATTTTTTATGGAAATTCAGCGTTTATTAAATCGAATGTGACGGCTTGAGTGAAAGTATTAACACCGACTGGTTTTGTAAAGAGGATAGCGTGTAGCATGCCATCCAGTGTTCACTAAGAAAATACAGCGAGTATCGTTCGTGGTTTGAAGGAATAATACATAATGGTTTAGCGATTATAGCCAGAACCGTAGGGAGAGATATAAAATGGTGTTTACAAGCTCTGAAATCCACAGACGGAAAATTCCCTTTCAAATTATTGATAGAAATAATAGATAAGTAAAGAAAAAAACAAGACGTAAAGTAGTAATTTTAAGACATAACTTCAGAGTGATAACTATAAGGGATAACCGAAGAGACAACAATAGAAATGGATACTTTAAGAGATAGCTAAAGAGACACGTGAAGTGGCAACTTTAAGGAGTAACTGAAGAAGCAAGAAGTGGAGTGGATACTTTAAGATATAACTAATAACACAAGTAAAGTGGACACTTTAAGAGATAAAATATACAACAAGTAAAGCGGAAACTTTAAGGATAACTGAAGATACAACAAGTAAAGTGAAAACTTTAAGGACAACTGAAGAGACAGCAAAGTGGACACTTTAAGAGATAAAAGATACAACAAGTAAAGTAGCAGCTTTAAGAATAACTGAAGAGACAACAAGTGAAGTGGCAACTTTAAGGATAACTGAAGAGACAACAAGTAAAGTGGACACGTTAAGAGATAAAAGATACAACAGGTAAAGTAGCAACTTTAAGAATAACTGAAGAGACAACAAGTGAAGTGGCAACTTTAAGGATAACTGAAGAGACAACAGGTAAAGTGGACACTTTAAGAGATAAAAGATACAACAGGTAAAGTAGCAACTTTAAGAATAACTGAAGAGACAACAAGTGAAGTGGCAACTTTAAGGATAACTGAAGAGACAACAAGTAAAGTGGACACGTTAAGAGATAAAAGATACAACAGGTAAAGTAGCAACTTTAAGAATAACTGAAGAGACAACAAGTGAAGTGGCAACTTTAAGGATAACTGAAGAGACAACAAGTAAAGTGGACACGTTAAGAGATAAAAGAGACAACAGGTAAAGTAGCAGCTTTAAGAATAACTGAAGAGACAACAAGTGAAGTGGCAACTTTAAGGATAACTGAAGAGACAACAAGTAAAGTGGACACGTTAAGAGATAAAAGATACAACAGGTAAAGTAGCAACTTTAAGAATAACTGAAGAGACAACAAGTGAAGTGGCAACTTTAAGGATAACTGAAGAGACAACAAGTAAAGTGGACACGTTAAGAGATAAAAGATACAACAAGTAAAGTAGCAGCTTTAAGAATAACTGAAGAGACAACAAGTGAAGTGGCAACTTTAAGGATAACTGAAGAGACAACAAGTAAAGTGGACACGTTAAGAGATAAAAGATACAACAGGTAAAGTAGCAACTTTAAGGATAACCGAAGAGACAACAAGTGAAGTGACAACTTTAAGGACAACTGAAGAGACAACAGGTAAAGTGGACACTTTAAGAGATAACTAAAGATACAATAAGTAAAATGGGAACTTTAAGGACAACTGAAGAGACAGCAAAGTGGACACTTTAAGAGATAAAAGATACAACAAGTAAAGTAGCAGCTTTAAGAATAACCGAAGAGGCAACAAGTGAAGTGACAACTTTAAGGATAACTGAAGAGACAGCAAAGTGGACACTTTAAGAGATAAAAGATACAACAAGTAAAGTAGCAGCTTTAAGAATAACCGAAGAGACAACAAGTGAAGTGACAACTTTAAGGACAACTGAAGAGACAACAGGTAAAGTGGACACTTTAAGAGATAACTAAAGATACAATAAGTAAAATGGGAACTTTAAGGACAACTGAAGAGACAGCAAAGTGGACACTTTAAGAGATAAAAGATACAACAAGTAAAGTAGCAGCTTTAAGAATAACTGAAGAGACAACAAGTGAAGTGGCAACTTTAAGGATAACTGAAGAGAGAACAAGTAAAATGGACACGTTAAGAGATAAAAGATACAACAAGTAAAGTAGCAACTTTAAGGATAACCGAAGAGACAACAAGTGAAGTGACAACTTTAAGGACAACTGAAGAGACAGCAAAGTGGACACTTTAAGAGATAAAAGATACAACAAGTAAAGTAGCAGCTTTAAGAATAACCGAAGAGACAACAAGTGAAGTGACAACTTTAAGGACAACTGAAGAGACAGCAAAGTGGACACTTTAAGAGATAAAAGATACAACAAGTAAAGTAGCAGCTTTAAGAATAACCGAAGAGACAACAAGTGAAGTGACAACTTTAAGGACAACTGAAGAGACAGCAAAGTGGACACTTTAAGAGATAAAAGATACAACAAGTAAAGTAGCAGCTTTAAGAATAACCGAAGAGACAACAAGTGAAGTGACAACTTTAAGGACAACTGAAGAGACAGCAAAGTGGACACTTTAAGAGATAAAAGATACAACAAGTAAAGTAGCAGCTTTAAGAATAACCGAAGAGACAACAAGTGAAGTGACAACTTTAAGGACAACTGAAGAGACAGCAAAGTGGACACTTTAAGAGATAAAAGATACAACAAGTAAAGTAGCAACTTTAAGGATAACCGAAGAGACAACAAGTGAAGTGACAACTTTAAGGACAACTGAAGAGACAGCAAAGTGGACACTTTAAGAGATAAAAGATACAACAAGTAAAGTAGCAGCTTTAAGAATAACTGAAGAGACAACAAGTGAAGTGGCAACTTTAAGGACAACTGAAGAGACAACAGGTAAAGTGGACACTTTAAGAGATAAAAGATACAACAAGTAAAGTAGCAACTTTAAGGATAACCGAAGAGACAACAAGTGAAGTGACAACTTTAAGGACAACTGAAGAGACAGCAAAGTGGACACTTTAAGAGATAAAAGATACAACAAGTAAAGTAGCAGCTTTAAGAATAACTGAAGAGACAACAAGTGAAGTGGCAACTTTAAGGACAACTGAAGAGACAACAGGTAAAGTGGACACTTTAAGAGATAAAAGATACAACAAGTAAAGTAGCAGCTTTAAGAATAACTGAAGAGACAACAAGTGAAGTGGCAACTTTAAGGACAACTGAAGAGACAACAGGTAAAGTGGACACTTTAAGAGATAAAAGATACAACAAGTAAAGTAGCAACTTTAAGGATAACCGAAGAGACAACAAGTGAAGTGACAACTTTAAGGACAACTGAAGAGACAGCAAAGTGGACACTTTAAGAGATAAAAGATACAACAAGTAAAGTAGCAGCTTTAAGAATAACTGAAGAGACAACAAGTGAAGTGGCAACTTTAAGGACAACTGAAGAGACAACAGGTAAAGTGGACACTTTAAGAGATAAAAGATACAACAAGTAAAGTAGCAGCTTTAAGAATAACTGAAGAGACAACAAGTGAAGTGGCAACTTTAAGGACAACTGAAGAGACAACAGGTAAAGTGGACACTTTAAGAGATAAAAGATACAACAAGTAAAGTAGCAACTTTAAGGATAACCGAAGAGACAACAAGTGAAGTGACAACTTTAAGGACAACTGAAGAGACAGCAAAGTGGACACTTTAAGAGATAAAAGATACAACAAGTAAAGTAGCAGCTTTAAGAATAACTGAAGAGACAACAAGTGAAGTGGCAACTTTAAGGACAACTGAAGAGACAACAGGTAAAGTGGACACTTTAAGAGATAAAAGATACAACAAGTAAAGTAGCAACTTTAAGGATAACCGAAGAGACAACAAGTGAAGTGACAACTTTAAGGACAACTGAAGAGACAGCAAAGTGGACACTTTAAGAGATAAAAGATACAACAAGTAAAGTAGCAGCTTTAAGAATAACCGAAGAGACAACAAGTGAAGTGACAACTTTAAGGACAACTGAAGAGACAACAGGTAAAGTGGACACTTTAAGAGATAACTAAAGATACAATAAGTAAAATGGGAACTTTAAGGACAACTGAAGAGACAGCAAAGTGGACACTTTAAGAGATAAAAGATACAACAAGTAAAGTAGCAGCTTTAAGAATAACTGAAGAGACAACAAGTGAAGTGGCAACTTTAAGGATAACTGAAGAGAGAACAAGTAAAGTGGACACGTTAAGAGATAAAAGATACAACAAGTAAAGTAGCAACTTTAAGGATAACCGAAGAGACAACAAGTGAAGTGACAACTTTAAGGACAACTGAAGAGACAACAGGTAAAGTGGACACTTTAAGAGATAAATAAAGATACAATAAGTAAAATGGGAACTTTAGGAGATAACTAAAGAGGCATAACGATCGAAAACATTCTGTCTCAATAAGTTTTCACAAATTTACTAAATTTAAAGTTCGGATAGTCATAAACTGTTGTAAAAGTGATTAATCAAGATTTACCGAACGTAATGGAGTACAAAATTCAAGAAGTAAATAAAGAGACAACAAGGGGCGACTGTAAGAGATAAATAAGGAGACAACAAGTAAAGTGGCCCCTTTGAGTAATAACTGAAGAGAGATAAAGTAAATTGGCAATTTCAAAACATAACCTAATAGGCATTAACAATTAAAGTAGCAACTTTAATTAATAACTAAAGATACAACAAGTAAAGTTGAAACATACGGGATAACTAAAGAGACAACAATCATAATGGCGGCTTTAAAGTGATGTTAAATATCAAGAAATGACGCAAAGCAAATCCAACCACTTATTTTCTACCCTATGGAAACTATATACTCACTCACCCAACCATCTTTATAACTACCCAGAATACAAATACATACATATAATCCACTTATATATATATATATATATATATATATATATATATATTTGAAAATGTAAAATTATGTTGTTCCCAAATTTAACTTTGGGAACAATCTAAATTTGAATTCAGTTGGAGTAGTTTCACAGAAACCAAAAGTTTCAGTAAGGAAAACATTTTCTAAAGAAATAGATTTATGTTATATGACTGCATCTCTGCATTTTACATTCACAATGAGAATACCTAAATTATTTACGATTCCAGTGAGATTTAATTTTCTTAAACCTGAGTTTTAACCAGTCCAAAAGGAAGAACTTGGAACATTTAGGGCACTTTATGTATTTAGTTTCATTTTTAATTCTCATTGCTTTAGGTTTAGTTGGTTTCAGTGGTTTGCAGGTTTTAGCTTTTCTCTTTATTAGTGCCTTCTTATTCTTCCTTTTATATTGTCGTTTTCGAGATACTCTGCATTTTACTTGTGTCCGACATTTTCTATTCTTGCAAGTTTTTTTGCTATTTGTTATTGCTTTATATCCCAAGTATCTATAGGTCTTGATTTTATCTGCTTTAACAATTTTGTTCTGCAAAGCTTTCTTCAGTGCTGTTTTTACCTGAAGGAAAGTTTAATTAAAAAATAATATATAAATTATAACTTTGAAAATACCTTTTTTTAAAAATAATAACCTATCCAAGTGATGTATGTTTTTACCTGCGACAAAATATCCCCGTCATGTTCGTAGTTGCAACGGATGTATTCTGCAATCTGCTCGGCCGAGCTTCCGGACTTGCGAGCAAGGTTCAAGTCGCCTAAAGCAGATATGACCCTGACAATAAACTTGGGAGATCTGTTAACGGCTTCGATCGAATCAAACTCCATTTTAAATAAAAACCATTACTTCCACAAGGAATTTTATAAATATTCCAAATCTATTTGAGATTGTTTATAACTAGTAACCATAGAAACTCGTACATCGAAACAAATCTAAACAAAGAAAAAACGTTGCTAAAAATTCACATTATCATTATATTAAAGTCGAAAATTATAGGAAAGTCAATGTATAATGTGTTTGATTAAAGGCGAATAATTAAGTGTAAATATCAAAAGACATTTGACAAGTACCCTCTCTCTCTCTCTCTCTCTCTCTCTCTCTCTCTATATATATATATATATATATATATATATATATATATATATATATATAGGCCTATATATATATATGATGATACGTATTACTTCGCGTGAAAGTATCATCGCGTTTGTTAAGACTCTCTCGCTTCTCTATTTCGATAGCCTCACGAATAATTCTAGTCCTGTAGTTTTCCACTTGAGAAATCTGGCGGCAAGATTGGAAATCAATGGTATGCCCTGTATCGCAGTGGTGCCTGTACAGAGCCGACGTTTTATGCATGTTTTTAAGGCCCAGTTTGTGCTCCTCAAGCCTAGCTGAGATACGTCTGTTCGTTTGGCCAATGTAAGATTTCTTACAAACTCCACAGGAAACGCTGCAAACACAATGGTTTTCCAAGAAGATCTTATCTTTTGCGTTACCAACAACCTTGTCGATGGTGATGTAAGGTTTGTAAACGGAACGAAAACCATGCCTCCTAAAGAGCCTGCCAATCCTATCAGTGGTACCTTTAATAAAGGGCAGAATTACAGTACCAGCTTTCTCAGTCTCTTTTTCGTCCACGTCAACAGGAAAGACACTTTGGCGATGTAACGCTTTATTAATGGCATATTCCTTATAGCCATTGCTACTAAGCACCTCTCTCATAGTAATAAGTTCCTGGTCCCTTGAATCGATGTCTGTTAACTTGTGAGACCGAGAAAAGAGCGTGTCAGCGACAGCCTCGATCTGAGATGGGTGGTGATGTGATTCAGCGTTAAGATATCTATTGGTATGAGTCGGTTTTCTGTAGACCGAATGGTGAACACAACCATTCTGACTCTTCCTAACCAAGACGTCCAGAAACGGCAGACAGCCATCACACTCCAGTTCCAAAGTGAAAAATATCCTGGAGTGGCGAGAGTTGAGGTACGTAAGGAACTTATCAAGTTCTGTGCCATCATGTTGTGAAATCATAAAGACGTCATCCACATAACGAAACCAAGCTTTAGGCCTGAGAAAAGCATCATTCAGGGCATCTTGCTCTAAGAACGTCATAAAAATATTGGCTACAGCTGGAGAAAGTGAAGATCCCATAGGGGCACCATCAAGTTGCCTGTAAAACTGTTCATTAAACAAAAATTAAGTGTTTTTTAGACAGTGCCTAGCCAGATCCAAGACATGCGGAGGGAGCTCTTCAAAAATAGACATCCTCTGAAGCACTTCATCAATGGGAACGCTGGGGAACAAATTCTATTCGTGAGGCTGTCGAAATAGAGAAGCGAGAGATTCTTAACAAACGCGATGATACTTTGAATTTGTCCGCTGTCTGGAAGTGTGTTATCGATAGATTTTATCGGCCGAAAGGTGAACAAAGGCAAAGAAATGTGAGTAATTGTTTGGATCAGGTGTGTGTGGATTGACGTCAATGTGTGTATTGACGTCAATGGGCGTGGCTTCATTCCTCTATATATGGGGTGCCGAGTTATCTGCGCTCTTCACTCGCTCTTCTACTGTTGTTGGGTTCACTTCGTCAATGCTGGATGAGATTCTAGCGAAACGTCGGAACTGCGAATTTATGGACTGCAGAATGAACGGATGTACTCCAGATAGTAACTATTCATCATATATATATATATATATATATATATATATATATATATATATATATATATATATAAAGAACGAAAGACAAAATACAAATACAAGAATTATATTTGAATTTATAATTCAAAGCTTTTCGTTGGCTAACAGTACCAACATCATCAGGAATATTAAACAATTAAAATTAACATATGTGCAAATTAGATCAAATAAATAGTTATGCCAAATCAATTACAATGTTGTTAAAATTTTTTTTTTTTTTTATTATTATTTTTTTTTTTAATTTTGCTGCCCTAACATTACAAACACTGAATATATTATCGAATTTAGATTTTACTTGTATTTGTTCATTTATTAACTCATTATTAGTATTATATTTATGTATTTCTAAAGCTTCATAAATATTCATTCTCAGGCCTTTGTTAATTTCTTTTATAAGTATCATATTATCTATGTTAGGAAATAAGTGATTATTATTAATACAATGACTAGCAAAATTTGATTTATAAATTTCTGGCTTTTTATAAGCATTAAAATATTCTTTATATCTATCTTTAAGTTTTTTCTTAGTTTGTCCTATATAAACTTTATTACAATAATCACATTCTAATTTATATACACCGTTTTTTTCATGCATATTAATAATAATATTATTATTCATTATATTTATTAATTTATTATTAGTATTATAAGCGAATTTTATGTTGCTACCTTTAAACAATTTTGTGATATTTTTTACTTCATTACCAAAAAATGTAAATGAAGTCCATATGACATTTTCATCATTATTTTTGTAAATTAGATTATTATTTTGTTTCTTTAAAATATTATAATTAAGTTTATCAACAGTTTTCTTTTTATAACCATTCTCAATTGCAATTTGATAGATAATGTTTTTCTCTCTTATCTTGTTTTCATTATTCATAGGTATTTTATGTAATCTATATAATAAATTGTATAATGCAGCCATTTTTTGATTATACGGATGGTTAGAATTATTAGGTATAATTTGGTTAGTTTGTGTCGGTTTACGATATATGTTAAATTCAAATTCATTAATATGTCTTATAATTGTTATATCTAGAAAGTTGATCTTATTATTTTCCTCCATTTCATAAGTAAATTTAATTTTTTTATTTATCATATTTATTTTATCTAAAATAGTTATTAAGTTTATACCATTATTATTAGATACATACAATCCATCATCTACATATCTAAACCAATAACCGTTTTTATCAAATGTCTGTATAATTTTATTTATTTTATCATCTATATATTGTAAAAATATTTCAGATATTATATTCGATAAGGGAGAACCCATGGCAAGACCATCTTCCTGTTTGTAAATTTTATTATTATATGCAAAATAATTTTGATTTAATATTATTTTTAATGTATTTATAATTTCTAATATTAATTTTCTATCTTTTTCATTTTGCTCTAATCTAGTTTTTATAATATTGAGAGTCTCTTTTATAGGAATATTTGTGTACATATTTTTTATATCTAATGATATTAATTTGGTTTTATTATCAATATTAATTATTTTTAATTTATCAATGAGGTTAATAGAATTACTTATGGTATGATTATTATTTAGTTTCATTTTATCTTTAAGAATAGATGTTATGATTTTAGATATTTTATAAGAAGGGGCTTTCATAAAATTTACTAATGGTCTAATTGGTTTCTCAATTTTGTGTAATTTAATAAGTCCATTCATTATTGGTATTTTTGGATTATCGTTCATATAATTACTAATATTATATTTATTAAATAATTTATAAGAAGATTTTATTAAATTTTTTATTTCATTTTGATATTTCTTTGTAGGATCCTTGTATATTTCACTAAATTGATTTTCATTTATATATTTTTCTGTTTTATTTATGTGTTCGTCCTTATCAATAATTACAACAGCGTTACTTTTATCAGCTTTTACTGTAATTAGATTGTTATTTTGTAGTTTATTTTTTAAATCTTTAACTCCTAAATATATATTAGTTATATATATTTGATGAGGAAGGAGGAGGGATAGAGGAGTAACACCTCTTTAAAACACCTTGGTTCAGCTGGCCCGGCTGATGGTACCTTGTGAGGGCTCCTTGTACAGGTTTACAGTACTAGGGGAAGGAACCCCGAAAACAAACCAAAGATGGAAGTTGTAGATAAAACCAAACCTACGGTGCAGGGGGTTGGATCCCCAGTACCGGCGACCGTCGGGAGTGAGCAAGCAGGCTCCAGCCAGTTATCATCCATCGCCTGCAAGAAATATACCTTGGGGATGGAACACTTGGTACCCTGGGATGAAAATGTGTCAAGTGGAGGGGGAAGAGATCCTTTCCCTATAAGCTTTAAAGTTCAGAGGATACCATCGTCAGGTCCAAAGTCATCTGAAGCGAAAAGAAGCGACCCAAAAAAAGGCAAGAAGAAATGTGATGCCTGTCCGTTGGTTATGGAAGGGAGGAAAAATGGAAGTCCGGGAGTTTGAAACCCGGTTGTAGACACTTCTCAGCAGCTATCCCTTCAAGGGAAACAGGTGAATAAAATTGCCCGAAAGGAAGCAGATCATTTAATAAAATGTAGAGACTTGCTAGGAAAAATGAAGGCTACCATGAGCAGACAAAAACTGTCAGCATTGATATTAAATTTGGCATTATGGAATTGGAAGATTTAGTAGCGGGTTTGAGCTACTTAAAGAGATCGCAGGAGAGATCTGAGGTTTTCCGAAAAGAAGAAGAGGCATAAGAAGCTCGTTCTCCACATACGGGATAGGGAATGATAAGAGTTGCTACGAGTTACCTTCAACAGGATCTAGGAGAAAACACAAACAAGGTAAGGGCAAGAGGATGGGCCTTCGCTAGTAGATAGAACAAGGACTGAGAGCCTTGCAATATCTGAGCCTAGCACAAGGACTGAGAGCCTTGCAATATCTGAGCCTAGCACAAGGACTGAGAGAATTGCAATATCTGACCCTAGCACAAGGACTAAGAGCCTTGCGATATCTGACCCTAGCACAAGGACTGAGAGCTTTGCAATATTTGAGCCTAGCACAAGGACTGAGAGCCTTGCAATATCTGAGCCTAGCGCAAGGACTGAGAGCCTTGCAATATCTGAGCCTAGCTCAAGGATTGAGACCCTTGCAATATCTGAGCCTAGCACAAGGACTAAAAGTCTTGCAATATCTGAGCCTAACACAAGGACTGAGAGCCTTGCAATATCTGAGCCTAGCGCAAGGACTGAGAGCCTTGCAATATCTGAGCCTAGCTCAAGGACTGAGAGCCTTGCAATATCTGAGCCTAGCGCAAGGACTGAGAGCCTTGCAATATCTGAGCCTAGCTCAAGGATTGAGACCCTTGCAATATCTGAGCCTAGCACAAGGACTAAAAGTCTTGCAATATCTGAGCCTAACACAAGGACTGAGAGCCTTGCAATATCTGAGCCTAGCGCAAGGACTGAGAGCCTTGCAATATCTGAGCCTAGCTCAAGGACTGAGAGCCTTGCAATATCTGAGCCTAGCGCAAGGACTGAGAGCCTTGCAATATTTGAGCCTAGCACAAGGACTGAGAGCCTTGCAATATCTGAGCCTAGCGCAAGGACTGAGAGCCTTGCAATATCTGAGCCTAGCTCAAGGATTGAGACCCTTGCAATATCTGAGCCTAGCACAAGGACTAAAAGTCTTGCAATATCTGAGCCTAACACAAGGACTGAGAGCCTTGCAATATCTGAGCCTAGCGCAAGGACTGAGAGCCTTGCAATATCTGAGCCTAGCTCAAGGATTGAGACCCTTGCAATATCTGAGCCTAGCACAAGGACTAAAAGTCTTGCAATATCTGAGCCTAACACAAGGACTGAGAGCCTTGCAATATCTGAGCCAAATTCCAACTAGTAATGAGACCCCTTCACTTGTTAAGGAAAATATGAATGGCGGCCAGTGAACTGTGGTTCAAAACCGCTAACAAGTAGTAGCTAGAAGGCAGCATCAGTGGGAACTGCCCATGGAATTCGATCAAAGGACTCCAGGTCAAAGAAAAAGGAAAGCAAGAAATAAGCCACGCTCAGAGGCAGTACTTATTAAGCCTGTCAGTGGGAAATCTTTTGCGGATGTCTTACGCGTCTTTCACGATAAGATAAAGTATGAGGACCTAAATGCAGTCATAAAATCTATAAGGTAAACGAGAACAGGGGATGTTCTTTTTGAAATATGTAGCAGGGGCAAAGTTGACTAGCCCGGCACTCAATACTTTATAGCCCAGATCGTTATTAAGGACAAAGTATTTAAAGTTTCAGGAAATAATGAGTACAAACCACTAAATGTGAAACGCCATTGTGAATGGCCATCTATTTCAATGTCCATTTCAATCTTTGTTTGAATGAGGTGTTCTTCATCGCAAACACACCTCCGCCCGTCATTAAACATGATGGACATTTTTGAACAAACCCTTCAATCACAACATTAATATAAACCTCAGTTATCTGTCTACAAGTATCGATTGGTCGACATTTTTTCGTATTCAAAAAGCAAATATCGCCGCTCGTCTCACACCTGGCAGTATGGTCAATTTTGTCGCATTTTTATTCGACCAAACAGCTGACCAAACTTAAGCGGAACAATACTAAGGTGAATGAGTGGTCAGCGGAGTTTGAGGGGGGGGGGGAAGTGGTGTTTCAAAGGCAGTCATCCGTCACAACAAAACTGTCTTTACTTTCCGAAAAACTCACGTATATTTACATGTTTCTGATATAAGGCTTATTATAAAGTTGACGTCACTACAACTCAATATAAGTATTAAACTAAGCTTTAATATAGATTGGACGTGCATTTTGTCCTTATTTTCAACTTGTTTTATACATTTTTACAATTACTATGTACAAATCACATCACAGATTAAATTAGCCCCGCCCTTTTTGAGCTTCCCGAGCCCTCCCGCAAAGTTTAATTACTTCTCCGCCCGCTTTTGTCTTAAAGTTGTGTGCATTATTCTACGGCGATAACTTGACACTGCGTTGGGCTCAACTTGTTATGTAATGCTAAAGTTGGTTCTGTATTCACTAGTAATGGACTAGTAATGACGTTTTGTCAATATTAACACAGCTCTACATTTATGTCAAAATTTAAACGTTTATTGTAACGAAATCTTGTTGCTGTTCATGTCGAGCTGGTTGTTAATTACTTATTACACTTTTGCTATTACTTGCGACCAGACTTTTTGTTAACTAAAGGTTGTTAAATTGTTAACTCACACTTGGAGGAAACGTTTTTGTCTTACGACCTTTTCAGCCTCGTAGAACATTAGGAAATATATAGACATAGCAACACACATAAAAATGACATCCTAAATGAACAAACATGGCACAGATCACACATACTCTTCGATCACATCACTTCTAACTTTCAAAAATTGGTACCAAAGAAACACAAATGCACCAATCCTAGCGGGAAAAATACGAGGCTGATGAAGTTGTAAGACGAAAACGTTTCCTCTAAGTGTAAGTCTTTTAGTAAATAAAAAGTCTGGTCGCAAGTAATATCAAAAGTGTAATAATATTATTGAATATCTTGAATTTAATGTTAGTTTTCCTAATATTTTTAATATTTTACTGGAGTAAAAGACAATACGGTAACTTTCTCTTTAATTTATTTGTTTTAAAATTTAATATTAAGTAGTTATACAATGGTAAGAGCGGATTATTTTCTAAATGTTTTTAAGAATGTTTCACGTCTTTAAACGATGAAATTGAAATATGATTTGTTTTCTTCTCAAACCTGAGCTATTATTATTCACTTAACCTCGGTCATTTGAACGTTGTGTACACTTTGGTTAGTTGAAACCTTGATCATTTGAAATCTACTCACTTATACTCAGTAGCATATATGATAAAACCTATCTATAGCAGTCTTTGTATATAGGTCGTTTCGTATCTTTTTGAAAATTCTGCCTCTTCTAGGTAACAATTATATAAATATGGTATATAATGCATTATAATTTGGATTTTGTAAACTGAAGTTACATTCTGTAAGGATGATAAAGTTTCACTGAAACTCGCCTAACGAAATTACTGTACGTTAGAGCTTCTTTTATAGTTAAACCATATATCTTCGTTCGCACAAGTCTGAACCTCAAATCTTATTTGTAAAATTTTCAAAATAAAAATCTACTGAAAATCATTTCATTATAAAAAATTATTTTTTAATAAATATAAACTAAAAAAAAAAACTAAAAGATTTTCTTCCAGTTATAAATTTATCCGAATAGAGTCTAAAGGACTTACAAAAACTGATAATTTCTTTTCTTATAACATTTTACTCATTTAAAAAGTAGCGTAAAATTTATAAACCATCAATTCATGGACTGTAACACTAGCAACAGTTCTGAATCATTAATCATGATCAGGTGTTGAAAGAACTCACTATTTTCATCTCGGTTTTTCCTAATCTCTTTCTCGATAACAGATAAACGCTTCTATTCACCACTGAGAATATCTATTGAACTGTTTATCTCAGGAAAATACGACCGATTAATAATTTTAATTGATATCCAAAGTCTACAAAATCGATTCCTAAGTCTGCTTTTGATTGTGACATTAATTGTTTAAACAATACTACCAATCTTTGTCAAGGTTTAAAATCTTGTTTTATTATTACAAGTCTCATAAGCAGAACTAATTTAAAAGTTCTATTAATTGTTGAAAGTGTTAACTTATAAGCTTATTAATCATAATATGACAGTGTGTGAATATGGTAGAACTCAGGTGTCAATATTATAAAATAATAACCATTTCCCTAACAATGTCCAATAAATTATGTAACATAAATTATGCTTATTACACTTTGAAATTACTTGTGACTAGACTTTCTGTTAACCTTAAGTTGTTAATTGTTAACTTACTCTCGGAGGAAACGTTTTCGTCTTGGACTTCTTCAGCTTCTTCTTTTTGCCGCTAGGATTGCTGCAGTTGTGCTTTTGTGGTACCAATTGTTGAAGTATGTGTGATCTGTGCCTTGTTTGTTCATTTAGGATGCCATTTTTATGTGTTTTGCTGTCTGTATATTTCATATTGTTGGTAAAAAAACACACGAACAATATGAAATATACAGACATAGCAACATACATAAAAATGACATTACTAATGAACAAACACGACACAGATCACACATACTCTTCGATCACATCACTTCTAACTTTCAAACATTGTTATCAAGAAGCACCACTGCAGCAATCCTAGCGGCAAAAATACGAAGCTGAAGAAGTCTTAAGACGAAAACGTTTCCACCAAGTGTAAGTTATCAATTTACCAAGTTATAGTTAACAGAAGGTCTGGTTTCAAGTAATTTCAAAGTGTAATAAGTGATTAACAACCAGCTCGTCATAAACAGCAACAAGATTTAAAAAAAAAACACCTATGCTTTAAAACCGCTGTTAGATGAAATCATACGTTATCATTTAATTCACTTTGATGTGATTCAAAGCGTAACTTGACGGAAATTATACTGACGCGAAATTGTGAGAAAGTTTGAGAAAGGACAGAAAATTGTAGTCAGTATATGAATTATTGAACTTCTCAATACAATTATAGTTTAATGTTTATCGAATAGTAATGAACATCAAAGTAAACAATTATTTAAAATTTATTTATAGTTAAACAACATTATTATTTACATTTCCAGTGAAATTATTATACTCGTATAAAATGATTAATTTCTGCTATGTAGTTATTTTATTCCATTGAAACATTTATCATTATTTACACCAAGGATTCATTGATTTGAAATAATATTTACATTTCTATTGAAATACATTTTATTACAATAAAAAAAAACAAATATAATATAGAAGTAACTGATTCGAATACATCGTGACTTTTCTAGCTTCTCGCTTGTTGTCGATGACGTAGGTACTGATAAACCTGGCTCAGGTAATAGCCTATAGACCTTAAAGCGTTGACTTTTAAAGAAGATATGTTCTTGAGTGTAAAATTTAAAAACTAAGTGAAATTATAAATTGAGAATAACAAAGTGAAATATTCTTTAAAATGTGTAGCTAAAAGAAGAGGTTTAATGGATATGTTTGTTGATAACCTCAGGCCAATTAATGCTGTTGAATGTCCTTTGAGTCTATAAGTAAACTTTAACCACATCTCCCAACTAGCGTTAACTTTAAACCTCATTACATTATCCAGCAACACAATGACTTAACTGTCCATTGTGGAAACTTATCGAGTTAAACTTTGTAATTGCCTTAGTAACTCGTGTCCTCATAGGCAGATCCCCACAAGTTATTCAATACACGCGCACAAACATGGCTGAAAACAAAATGATTGTGTCACCAAACGTACAATAAGTTTAATACATAAATCTAAATAATCTCTTTAAAGATATTTTACGATGAAACTATATAACGTGATGATTTTACCTTCGTATAAATGTGAAGATTTATAATGACTGAATAAAGATTTAGCTATCATTTTGTGTAAATTAAAATCCCCGAATTTCCAAAGTCAAAAAATAAATATTTAGGAATGCTTATGACGATCTGATTGGAAATTAACAGTAAAGTATTAGAACTAATTGCACAATGTTCTTACAGACACTTGTAATGGTAACAAAATAAATTTATACACAACTAAACGCAGTTCGTTGAGCTGCCTGGTACGACCAGTGAATGTCAATCAAAGACTGGAAGCTGGAAGTGATAATTGTGACGAAAAGGTACAGCTAGAAGAACTAACGGTCAATTAAGGGCAATAATGAACATTTCTTGATTTTGGACTAAAATTTCAAAATACATTCTAAAGTAATTCCAGTTAACATCATATCACATAACTGGGAACAATATATATCTGGCAGTCATACATGTAGACAGGTGGACAGACACACAGTCAGGTAGGCCATCCATGGCAAAGGCTCCGTCGGTTAAGATAGATGATAAATTTTTCATTAATAAAGAAAACCTTTTCATAGTCGTTTTTAATGCGTAAAATAAATATACAGACCTGGTTGTGTCTTTGACGATACTATCATTTTTTATTTGTGCAAATATTGTAGTTAACACAAATAAATGAAACCTCTAAACCACAAATAACTTTTTTCTTTATTTAAAACCTTATGTACATTTCGATTGCATAGCAATCATCCTCAGAAGAAATTTACAATAAAAAAGATTTTATTACCTCTGAGGATGATTGCTATGCAATCGAAATGTACGTAAGGTTTTAAATAAGAAAAAAGTTATTTGTGGTTTAGAGGTTTCATTTATTTGTGTTAAACATTACACCACAGTTGTTTTATACAGTTAAAAATTTGTAGTTATTTAAATTATTAAAGTTGAAAGATTAAAATTTATTAAACTAATAATTTGAAAAACAAAATTAACAATTGTAAAAAAACAATTAACTCGTGGTATCCGTGTTGATGATGTCCGGATAAATTTTTACGTTTGAATTTAGTAAAATAGCGACTTAAAGAAAATAAAATTTAAAAAATTATATGAAAAACTCATTCAGTCAGGAAAGGTTTAATACCACTACGCCTACCCCAACGCTTCCTAGCGGCAAACCTAGACACTGAAGAGATGGCTTAGCGCGTTCGAAAACGTTAGATATCGAAAGTTGTTCATCATTGAGCATTCACGTTCGACAAGTCTACATTTTACTAAGAATAATAATGAAATATTCATCTTAGTAATAAATATATTATTATTCAGTAATTATAATGCCGGCCATATTTAGTAAATCCCATAAGAGAAACGTTCGACTAGATAGAACAAACCTTCTCCAAAGTGAAGATTATATATTCATAATATGCAAACTATATTAACTGCTTGGTTTATGTAATCCAAAGTTTCAAAGATTCTCAAAGTTGTAATGTCAAAAGGGCCCACTTTATGACTGTCTTGTGGCAATCTGAATTAGCAAGATCTATTAACACGGGTTCTGTTTTCCTGCTTACTAGAGCCTGTCCGTCCTAGTGGTAGACTTCCTAAAACTTCTACTTTCATTTCTCTTTTACTGTAGCAAACACTAAAACTCGAGATTTCATCAAACATGCTTCAGAAACTACGTTCCCATATGCAGTAACGAATTTACACTTGTTCGTGTCTGTTCGTGCTAGTAAATGTTTATCACTGATGATGGTTACATAGTTTCTGAAACAAGTCAGATATATTTATATGCTTTGTTGTTTTGAGAATTACGTTTTTGTGCTCTATTCGTACACTACAGTCTATAAATCTTCCAAAGTAAAGTCTAAACCAAATTATATCGAAAATGTAAACAGCAGTTACAAAAGCTTTATTTAGATTTCGCTAACATATTTAGAATCATAAGCTTACAACTGAACTCAATATACGTAGATTTTATTTGAGTTTGTGTTATGAGCTAATGCAATTTATAATGTAAACTGACACAAACTTAATACAATAAATTATATCTTTAAACCCATTTGTAATAGTGATTCTTAATAATTACAATTTCTATTTACAAAATACAACTAATTAAATAAAGAAATAAATCATTATGAATTGTAATCCAGCAAATATGAGTTACTTACCCGTAATTTTGTCTTATTTTTCTACAACTTGTTTCTTCGGCTCAAAACGAGGCTTTTTACTTGCTATCGTTTTATCTACGTCATCTCTCCACCATCAAATGCATCGCCATCTTTACCCTTTCTTCAAAGAAGTACTATTTATTACAAACTCTTTCGGGGGGTCACTCTTTTGCCCCCATTATCTACAAAAGCTTACACGAAGTGGATGTGTCTTGCCATATTATTTAATGCTCTTATCATTTGAGTTTGAAGTTCTGCCCATTTTGGATCGTTAAATATCGTGATGAAATTCATTCCACTTACAGACTTATATCCAGACTTATATTTATAAGTCTATTTTGATATATTGTAGAAGACACCCAAATTCCGAGGTGTTTTAGGTGATACTTTTATTAATGAGTTTCTCAATTACTTTTATAGTTTTATCCAAGATTAGCAGTTCCGTGCTTTAATTGCCATTATACCTTTATTCATGCGATGTTGAGTTCCTTTTTTTTTTTTAATGTTGCCTTTCTTGTTCTCATTCCTTTAGTTGTTCCATTTTATAGATTTTAAACAATAAATGCAGTTCAACCGATTTACAAATCAGGCACAAATATTTATTTACACAGGCAACGTTTCAATAACGGATGCGTTTATTGTTATCAGCCTTACAACAACGTCAGGACGATAACTTGCCTGAAACGTTGCCTGTGTAAATAAATAGTTGTACGTGACTCTCAAGACAACCTGATTCATTATTTAAACAATAATTTCTGCTACTATAAACATGATTAATTTAAATAATGTAATTCGCTATCACCTACTACCACATTACAGCCAGTCACAGACATTCACCATTGCGATTACTGCTTTTAGCATTCTCACCATGCACCTAGATTTATTTCATCCTCGGCAACGACTCACCCAAACTTTGATCATCCACAAAGAACAGAATAATTAGTACATCATTTTACCTCTTAGACACTCTGGTTCAACTCATTACGGCTATGTCAAGCTATAAATTGAAGAAGATCACAAAACCCTCTGAATTTAAATAAAAAAGTCCTCTATCTAATCATATTCTTTCCGCCTTCTTACCTACTCAAATTAAAATTCTCCTGAATTGGAATCGCACCTCTTTTTCAATTCCGTCTATTAGCTCACACTCTCCTGTTATAAATTTAGTACAAATTTTCAATCGTTTATAAAATACGTTTTTATTCATTCAATCAAGTTCAAATACATTTTTTTAAATTGATGTTAATACAGTTTTTTCAAATATGTGTACAATAATTAAATTAGAAAATATTGGGTATCTAGGCCGGATTCGAACTGAGTATTTTCATGTTCGAGGTCTAGCGCTTCGTCACTGAGCCAACATTCCCATAGCTAAAAAACTACTAAAAAATGTATACGAATTTGTCTTTTTCTGGTTGTTGTCAAAACCTACATTTTACAACCTTTAATTGTTGTCATGGTTACCATAGAGTATCATACATAATGCTCTAAGATTAAAAAAAATGAATGAAAAGAATAAAACAAACTGGATTAACGGTATCCTTGCTTTACAAACGGACAATGCGAAAGGAAAGCGGAAAGATACTAAAACACAATGCAAGCGACGAAAAAAATAGTAACAAACAAAAATAATAGTCCTACACCATACATAGAAAGAAATTGTAAAGAAATTTGCTTTCTATTTTGTCACCTAATATTGTTATTCTGTCATATGTATATGCTTATTTATATTAAGTGTATTATAAAATAAAAATAAAAAACAAACTTTTCTTTGATAATTTAGGTAGGAATTGACTTACATTTTCTTTTTTTATGTTACTTGTCTACCAGTGATGTATTAACAGCCCTAACTCTATCTGCATCCAGTTAGTATTAATGAAGGCGGAGCTGCAAAAGTATGGGAACCACCAAACTCTCTTCTCTGATTGAATGACTGACTCCACAGTCTCAGTCTTGACTTCTATGTACGATGTCTCTATTGACCCACGTGAGTTTCTCTTCTCCAAGACCATCTCAAATAATAAAGTAGGTAAGTTTTCTATAACGGATCTGACCCTCTGATAATCCTAAACTAATTTACAAGATCTAAGTGATGGCTTGTAGTTAAGCATTGTCTCATATGTTTAAAATCGTAATTACTCATCTAAAGACGTTATCGTACTAGAAACGCGCAGGAAAAAATAAAATATCTATTGTGCGTTTGTTTTCGATGAGCCCTCCTATGTAGTCGATGTTTAACCAGGTAGGACACAGTAGCTCTAAACTGGAAATGACGTTTGTTTAAAATCAAAGTAGGGGACTTTATGTACTCAGGCATTCCCTTTCTAATAAATTAAATCTTCGGTTTCAGGGTGTATTTTACTAAAGTATGTTTCAATTCTGCTTTGGTCTGTAGAAACAATTCCACTTCCTTCACCGCCTTTGTTTAACTGAAATTCAACTTTAGAATCAAAAGCTTGTCATTGTTGGAAAATGACAATAGAAGTGTTTCCAAAACAGGATAACGTTGAAGTTTGCTTTCACAGTCCTCGTAGTTTGTCACTTTGTAATAGAATATTTATAAGTAATTTTGCCTCAATTTTGTTAAAATATTATATATTTCTTTATTTTTAGAAATGAAATTTTAATATAATTTTATTCTGCTTGGGAATGACATTTAGTGAAAATATCCGGTACGAGTATTTACTGAAAGTGTGTTTGTATGACTATATATATATATATATATATATATATATATTAAAATTAAATTATTTAGATATTATAGTTACTAGAAATAATGAAAAATTTGAATATAATATATATAGAAAACCAACGCAGACAAATCAAATAATACCTAATTATTCAAATCATCCATGTAACCAAAAAATGGCAGCGCTTTATAATTTATTATATAGAATGCACAAAATACCAATGAACTTAAATGATCAAATAAAAGAGAAAAATATAATATATCAAATTGGTTTAGAAAATGGATATAAAAAACTTTAGATAAATTAAATAATAACTTAATAAGAAAACAAAAACTCGAAAATAATTTTGTACATAATAAGAGAGAAAATATTTGGACAACTTTTACATTCGCTGGCAACGAAATAAATAAAATTACAAGATTATTTAAAGAAACAAATTTACAAATTACATACAAAACTGATAATAAAATTAAAAATTTAATGAACAATAACAAAAATCAAAATAATATGCACGAAAGAAATGGAGTATATAATATAAAATGTCAAGCTTGTAATAAATTCTATGTATGACAAACAAAAAAGAAATTAAAAGAAAGATACAAAGAACATTTAAACGCTTATATCAAACCAAACATATACAAATCAAATTTAGCTACTAATTGTATTAATAATGGACACGAGTTTCCGGAAATAGAAAATATGAAATTAATAAAAGAATTAAATAAAGGATTAAAAATGAATATATTTGAAACATTGGAAATTTATAAGCATAAAGTTAAAGACAAATTAATTGATGAACAAATTCAAGTGAGATCAAGGGACCAAACTATTTATAAGGTCATTGATGTTATAGAAAAAATTACATAAGTGTATTACTTATAAACATATGATTCTTTGTAGTACATATGATTTAATTTTTGTAAAAATATTTTGTTAGATAATTATTTTCCTGAAGATGCTGATACTGTTTCATCGGCGAAAAGCTTTGAATAATACATGCATTTAAAGTATTCTTGTTTTTGAAATATTTTATTTATTATTATTATAATATATATATATATATATATATATATATATATATATATACATATGTGTGTGTGTGTGTGTGTATATGTATACCAGTTGATGGTCGACAATGGAAATACTATCAATCTTTGAAAGTTAACTCGCGTAAATAAGATTCTTGTTTAAGTATATATATTGAAAGTGTTATCGACCATAAAAAATGTGATGAAATAAACTCAAAATAAATTTGATCCATTACAAGTTATGACAAGCCTTAGGGTTTATTCAATGAACTTAGATACATAATTTTCCCTTTATACTTTTCTGCCCATTAAAATCCATTAAGTGGATTTAAAATAGCAAAATTTTTAAAACCTGAGAATTATTTCATGGCTCTAAATTCACCTGCCGTTTATAGCGTTGCGTTAGTGATCTTATATAACCTATTACTTTGGCTTCTTCGTGGAAACTCAATTCCACGCGCCTTTGTTCTGCTGTTTCTGTATAGCATTTACAGCTGTATAGTTTTAGTAACGTGACAATATAGCGACAGAGGCTGGTTGCGTACTAACCGCTTTAGAGGGTTTTGTGATTATCATTCACATTTTGCACTTGGTTATTTGGTGCCGATCTATTGTTAAGAATTGTTACTGTGGTGGGTCAGTTTTTCTTTAGGCTTGCATTTTGCTGAGGCGTGACTTTTAGATGTTCGACCTTTCTTGGAGGGGTCGATTCATGCGCCTCTGAGGTGATGCCGGATCTGTGACAGATGCGGATTGGAGGAGCGTTTCGCACAATCTTTAAGGGATGTAGTTAGTTTGAGGATGAAATCCCCCAAGGTTGGGACATTAAGTTCCGCGGCTATTGTCGTGAATGCGAAGTTTTAAAGTTTTTACTCAAAGAAAACTTATTTCTAAAAAGTCCAAAATTCAAAGAAAATTAGCTTTCATTTATAATTACTATAGATGGTATACTAGTGAGTAGGTAGCTATATGTTCATGGCAACTTTGTAGGTATCACAGCTTTACGAAGTTATTGTTATTTTGCAATAAGTTTAATTCACGAGGTTATTATCAATAAATATTATTTCTCAGATTTGGTAAACGTTTTCAATTTTGAGTCATATCAAATAAAAGCAAACACAAAAACTCACAAATTATTCATTTATTTACTCATACGCGTTTCAATGACAAAGTCATCATCTTCAGTGAGTGTTACTACTACAAATTCTAACTTACAACTGAGTAGTAACACTCACTAATGATGATGACTTTGTCATTGAGAGGCGTATGAGTAAATAAATGATTAGTTTGTAAGTTTTGTATATGCTTTTATTTGTTTTAACATAACCTCACTAGCTAAGCTCAAAGAATATTTGTATTTTTGTCATATATCCTAACAGTACAGAATATTCTGACATATCACACGGGTAATTAATTCACTATGTAATATTTGTATAATTTCCCCTTTATTCCAAGCTATTCCCTTTTCTATGTTTACCTGCTCTAGTTAGATTCAAACTGAAGTAAAATGTTTTGCGATGGCGAAACCTTTGTGATATTACAGAGGATCAAACATTCCTTGTAAAAATTAAATATTTCAACTTTTGACGCAGTACGATGCAGTTTCCTTCAAAAGTTAATTTGTTTAATGAGAAAGAAAAGAATCCCGGTAATATAAATGAAGTTTTATTTTTTGCGTTGCTGTTGAATTCACTGAACATCTGTTGCGCCCGTAAAGCTGGGAAAGTGTTCTGTAAAGCTTTTAGTTATAAATTAGCCGTGGAAAATAAAAAAGAGCTTGATTTATTAGATTTTTAATATTTTGAAATAAATTTGTATAACTAAAAAGGGATTTGGAAGTAAACTATTACATTTTACTTTGTAGTAGGGGTAATATAGAATATATAAATACACATTATGTATTATATAATACATGAAATTACAATACATATTAAAATAAGCGTATTTTCATGTTAGTTTTCAATACATATAATATTATACACGATTTCTTAGGATTACATTACATGATTAAGGAGACTGGCCTGAACTAGTAAATTAATTTATTGTAAAGTGTGATTGATGTAAGCACGTGTGTATTGCTTCGTATCATCACACCTACATGGCGATTCACCTAATGGGAGGTTTTACCCATTTCGTTAAAATTTAATATTCCCTTTAAACAAATTTTGCTTACCTTTTAGGATAAGATATCTAGCTGTCTTATGCTTTTTTCTAGATTTCATTCAATGATTTTGTAACCCTAAAGCAATATTGTATATCTATACAGCTTATAAAGTTATCTGATTGTACAGAAATAAACACTACAGTTACCTAAAACCAGTATAGTCTTTATAAAATGTCTAAAATTTATAACACAATATAAGGCTAATTTATTTTAAATTGTATTTATAGCTTTGTAAATATTTGACTAAACATTATACTTTAAAAATTATATGTATGATGTAACTTGTCGCGTTCCCAGGCTGGCCCAGACGTGTCTTATCTCTTGCTGTCAACTGTCAACTGTTTCCTTAATGATTTTTTTACTAGAATGCTCACTAAATAAATAAACTTTGTTTCCGAAATCAATATTTACAAATTTCTATAGAATATTTGAAAAGTACTTAAAAATTTAAGTAAAACGGTATCAAAAACTATAGGCTATAATTTGTTAAAAAAACAACGAAACATACATTGTAGATAACGCCTGTTTGTGTAAGAATAAAAATTTTTTTAATAATTTACAAACTATGTCTAGTTATTGTTCTTTTTATTTTTCATGAACTTTTCAAATATTTGATTCATATTTGGAAATTATGATTTGGGTATAAAAGTTAATTTACTTAGTGGGGATCCTAGTAGATGAATCATTAAGACACGTCCGGGGGCCTACAAGACAGGTTACATCATAGCGACTATAATCTCTGAAAATATAATTTATAATCAATGTTATAGATAAAATTTAAAATAAATTAACCTTTATAGATTTTATAAAGACATATTGTTTTACCATCTCGACTGGTTTTAGGTAACTAGAGCTTGTATTTACCATCTACTCTAAAAGTAAACACAGATGTCACTTTTTATCTTGTGGCTACTTACAAAGAAAGATGTTTAGTGTTAATTTATGAAAAGGTTTAACTCTTGGACTCCATTGTTCACGACTATCGGCGAAAATTTAACATTTTTAATAAACTAATTAACAAGTTAAGTTATAATTAACTAATTATAAGTTCGATAAGTCGTTAATTAGTTTAAGAAAACAAGTTTCTTCAGGTGGCGTGAAACGATATGGAGGAGAAAATCTGTTTGAGAGTTGTTCCGGTGATTTGACAGGTATCTACTTCATCAAATCATAAGTTGGCCACTACAGACCATGAAATCATGCGCATATACTGTTTAACAATATCTGTCAAAGATTTCAAACTAAATACTATTACTTTTTTACTGTACAACTACAAACTATTAAAGCTTTTGTTTTTTCACACCTTTATTTTATTTGTCACTACTTTTGATATCACTTGACAGGAAAACCACTGCCTACTGGTATTTTCAGCAGGGAAATAGTACTGCTAAAATACATAGTAACCTAGCAGACCCGGCGAACATCGTACCACCTAAAAGTCAATGGATGGC
Organism: Prosapia bicincta; assembly: GCA_036971475.1. Lineage (NCBI taxonomy): Eukaryota > Metazoa > Arthropoda > Insecta > Hemiptera > Cercopidae > Prosapia > Prosapia bicincta. The sequence continues at coordinate 22,564,523 of JBAIZL010000007.1, read as the reverse complement.
GTGTTAACATTAGCTGAATCTAATTTAGTATTTTATTAACATAATAATAGCTGAACTTATAGTAGTCGATCGAGAAACGTGTGCTTATAAAAGTTCTTGATTGAATGTTGTTTGTTGAAGTACAATCGGACAAGAGAGTTTATATGCCAGAAACCTTCCTAGAAATGTACTCAACAATTTCAATTTCATGGCGATCGGTGCAGTGGTTTAGTAACGCATAGTTCTCATACATACTAACACACACACACACACACACACACACACACACACACACACACACACACACACACACACACACACACACACACACACACACACACACACACACACACACACACACACACACACACACACACACACACACACACACACACATACACACACACACACACACACACACATATATATATATATATATATATATATATATATATATATTTACTGTTGAATAAATCATTAAGCAGTGTTTTTGTTTGTCAAGTGATACCGAAAGCAGTAATATATAAAAAAACTCAGGATGTACAACAAAAAAAAGTTTTATTTTATTTATTAGGTTTTCCTTTTTCTATATTAAACATCTATTAAGCCTCATTAATAAACAGATTTAGCCGTTCAAGTTGAGAGTGAAAACGATTTCTCGAAAGGCCGTCTCACTTAAGCTCATTTATAGTGCTACTTAAGTAGTTGTGTTTATGTTTGTATACGTTTAGGTTCATTAATTAGATTTAGATGATAAAATATGAGAACAAACAAATTATATGACAGCAATATAAATCCAATTTCTAAATAAACAGAAACATAATTCCGTCTTAAATTTATAATATTTGTTTGGGATAGATGAATCTCCTAATGTTTCTGTATGAAGTTGCAGACAACTAATTTTTTTTTCGTTCCCAGGTCATCTATTATATGTTTATAAATTGTATAACTATCTGAGATAAACCTCTTAAGATGTTGATAAACTTTAGAATTATTGGAATATCCAAAGTCTCCTTTTGTCTTTACCTAATTTCTTTTAATGTTTATTCATCAGTCGTTTATTTTATTTACATTTGTCACTAACCTCTAACTATTAACACATATATATGTTTACTTATATCTCTATTCCATTTAAGTTTACAGTTACAAGTTTTTTTAAAAAAAAATTAAAAAATTTGGTTTACATTCATATTTTAAATAAACGTTAACAATATGATAGTTTAATATTTTAGAATCAACAATACCCTTTCATTCCTGTTGGGTGATGTGTGAAAGTTGGACACAAAAGCGTTTATTGAATCCTGAAAATATGAAATATTCCAGAGATAAGAAATATTTTTGTCGCTTTTTTCAGATGTTAGAAAATCAGTTGTTTTCTCCCTTATGTTTAATTCTTATGAAATAATAACGTTTTGATTCTCAAATTTAATTTATCGTTTTAAAAAATGTAAGAATATGTTACAGTTATTTTCTAAAGATTCAAATTGCTCAGTACGAGATTGTACCTCTCAAAATGTTTGAAATCTGTTAGGGTGGGAACACACTCTGTTTAGTATTTGGTACATGTAATTTCATGTATATTCATTGATGAGGTAATCTGTGACGAACTATAAATACTCTAAATAACTAGAACAAATTTACAACTACCAAACAGAATGTCCTATAAACTAGAAGGGATTGAGTATAAGGAGGCAAACATTAGAAGCATTGAAGAATTAGAAGAAATGTTTTCCTAAAACTGATAAAAATTGAAGAAGATAAGAAAAAATTCACGTTAGTAGAAAAAATGCGATCATGTTAAGTTTGAAGGCTTTCATACACTTTTTTGTTTTACAGAAATATTTTTAATACGTTTATTAATACGGTTGCAAACGATTGTCTAAATTTAGTAATTTAATAAAAGTCTTTCAACAATTCTAGGTTATCCTAAGCCATTAAAGCAATTTCAATGTTGAATATAATTTAATCCACATAGTCTGTATACATTTAATTAATTGAATGAATTTAATTAAATCTTCGATAAATAATACAAGCAAAAAATCTCTAACCTCAAATGTATTTATTCTAGTCTTATGTATGTTTCGGTTTCCAAGTAACCATCTTCAGAGACATCACACTACCTACTCTAACAGAGACAGTGTCTCTGAGTTCGATTATTTGTTATCAAAAATATACATGACTAGAATAAAAATATTTGTAGTTAGAGGATTTTTGCTTGTATTATTTAATAATAATAAACCATAGTAAGTCATTCCAAGCAATTAGTGATACTGTGGAATATTTACGTGTTAGAATACTCTCTAGTAGATGGCAGCACCAGTCGGGTTAGATTAGTAGGTAAGCTTTTATCATCTAATTCTGAAACAGCTTAGTCAACAACCGACGAATTGAGGTTGGAACCTGATGTTATTATTTTATATTAGTGTGTATAATGTATCCATAATGTATTTAGTGTGTATTAATGTATCCATAAAATAAGAGGTTTCAGACTCAGTAGTTGCCTGAGTGAATTATCAAGTTTCTGGAGGAGAATAAAAATTCATTATTAAAAGTTATATCTATAGTTGAGAAGACTTTGGGTTGTAACCAGCATGGAAGAGATTATGTAAAAAAGTGAGTATTTTGAAAAAAAATGCACTTACAAGCACTAACCGCTTTTAGCTTTAAGTAACTCAATTTCTCATTTTTTTTTTTGAAAATGTTGAAATGAATAAAATATAATAATAAAATAAGTTTGTTGAAGATATTATCAATGACTCAACGAAATAAAGCAATTAAGAGCGTATTACGAATATTAAAAAGTTCATTAGAAGTGAATTTCCTTTTAAATAAGAGGAAGACATATAATATATATTAGGTTATCACTATTAATTACGAAAAAAATAGAAATATTCATCAAGTCTTATTTATTCAGCATATAGTAAGTAGAACTGTGAGTAATTCTCAATGTTTGAATACTTTAGAGCATAAACATCAATGTAATATCTTACAGTTAATTAAAATAAATATATTTGTTCAAAATTATTTAAAAAATCATCGAAACGTAAATGGAAATGTTATTATAGAGATAATGGATAATTCCTTTGTAGAAAATTCAGTCTAAAGAATAAATATTTACCAGTAGGCCTACCACTTTATTGCCCTATGTATGATTAAACAAAAAACATATCCATAAGTAATATTTTAGTTCTTAAATTGTTCAAACACATATTGTTAAAAATATGAACAATTTAGAAGGAATTTCCAATTTTTTTTGTGACCAATATTGGACGTAGTCGTTTACGAAACGTACACTTTCTCGTTCTTTGAGAGCATTGATTAAAAGGTTGATATAGAAATGTAGAAACAATGAACTAAATGCTTATTGTAATAGAAAATAAATTTAAAGAAAAACTTATTTATACGTACGTTAAAATGGAAAATTAATGTTAAAGTTAAATTTAGGTAACATTTTGAAATTTACTGAAACATGTAACTTCAACATATCTGTGTTTTATTGTTTTCGAGTAATTTATAATAAAACAAAGTAAGCAATTTTAATTTCTGAGAAGTTTACAATTCTTTTTTTATTTTGGAGGTACAGACTTGGATAAAAATTGCTCCCGCTCTCTAGTTGTTCGATAATGAAACAATATTTATTTATATTTCTTTATTTATATAGTATTTATATATTAGCTATATACTGTAGCTAAATAAGAACGTCATAATGATGGTTTTTGTGCGATGAAATTTAACTTTTGATAATAAAATAAGCCAAACCTTCTATTCCATTAACGCACTCGATCACCGTCATCGTATTTCCGAAAGACATTCTTGCCAACATTGCAGAATTGATGGTGTAGATTAGTATCAACCATTAAACGGAAGGTAATTTGATATAAGGAAAAAATAAACGTTTATTTTTTAATCCCCTGACCTGCCTCCCTCCCTCCCCCCCTCTCTCTCTCTCTCCCTCCCTTCTTATCAGCACACATTCTCTTTCAACGAGTTCGTTTCACAATTTTTCCGTTTTATGGAACGAAAAACGTAATGTTCCTTTATGTTCAAGATTGTCTTGATTAACAAAAAACAACTTCACAGAGCATTTTGTCTTGCCTAATAGAAGCAACGAAGTATTAGGTGCTTCATCTGAAGACGGAAGACAAAAAATAGAGATAAAAAACATGAAAATATTAAATGTAAAATAAAATAAATGTTCAAAATATTTTCTGAAACATGTGGAAATTTAAAACAAGTTTATTTTATGTACGTAAATAAGATTTCAACTAATTTAACAATTGTATATTATTTCAAATACTATTTATCTATGTATTTACATTAATAAAGACCTATTTACTATTAATTTACCTACTTAAAATTGAATTTTAACGACACATCTTTACGTTATATATTTTTAAAAGTTTTACGTGAATTCTAAAATGTTATATGTTCTAAATTAATGAAGCATAAAATTATTCAAATTTTAACAAAGTACTTTGTGTTATCGAAAACATAATTTGAATAAAATACGTATAGTAATAACAATATATTCCACAATTAATGTTTGTTTATTGATTAATTAACAGTCGATGATTTAATTATTTACAATGAACAATATTCAAAACTCCCAATAAATTCAGAGTACGTTTCCATAATTTAAAATCAACCTATAAAAAACAACGAAATTACTTGACTATTTTATGAATTCATGTTTCGAATACATTTATTATTTTATCGGAGTTTTATCATGATATCCATGTTACCTTAATAATTAGTTCTAATTTAATTTAAAAAACAGATTTATTATAATTAATTAGTTACTGTAATGAAACAAACTGCAATACCCATACAGTTTGGCTCTGAAGTAGTAGACTTACAACAGAATTAAAATAGTACAACTAAATTGACAACCTAAGTTGTAGAGTGACTTACGAATTAAAATAGTACAATTAAATTGACAACCTAAGTTGTAGACAGACTTACGAATTAAAATAGTACAATTAAATTGACAACCTAAGTTGTAGACAGACTTACGAATTAAAATAGTACAATTAAATTGACAACCCAAGTTGTAGACAGACTTACGAATTAAAATAGTACAATTAAATTGACAACCCAAGTTGTAGACAGACTTACGAATTAAAATAGTACAATTAAATTGATAACCTAAGTTGTAGACAGACTTACGAATTAAAATAGTACAATTAAATTGACAACCTAAGTTGTAGACAGACTTACGAATTAAAATAGTACAATTAAATTGACAACCTAAGTTGTAGACAGACTTACGAATTAAAATAGTACAATTAAATTGACAACCTAAGTTGTAGACAGACTTACGAATTAAAATAGTACAATTAAATTGACAACCTAAGTTGTAGACAGACTTACGAATTAAAATAGTACAATTAAATTGACAACCCAAGTTGCAGACAGACTTACGAATTAAAATAGTACAATTAAATTGACAACCCAAGTTGTAGACAGACTTACGAATTAAAATAGTACAATTAAATTGACAACCTAAGTTGTAGACAGACTTACGAATTAAAATAGTACAATTAAATTGACAACCCAAGTTGTAGACAGACTTACGAATTAAAATAGTACAATTAAATTGACAACCCAAGTTGTAGACAGACTTACGAATTAAAATAAGAAACGTTTGTAAAGGTCATAAAGTTTATCTAAACAACAAATAAATCCACTACGAAAGTATAATTTCAGTAAAAATATTGCAATAAATGTTTTTACTTTAAACAATCGACCCGAAATTAATTGCCACCAAACAGATATTTATTGATTTATGGTGGCAATTTAAATTAATACGAGTTACAAGAGAAGCCTAACGAAGCATTGGAACTAATTCCTGTAAACCGGATTCGGAAGTAGAATTCCAGATTTATGGTAGATTGGTTAACAGATTGTAAGCACTAAGTTTTGGCTTTCCGGTTGGATAACTTCCTTTCTTCATTATGAATAAAGTAAAGTTGGATTGGTCAGTTGCAAAAGACAAAATTCTAGAGTTAAAGTTTATCCTTTTTAAAGACACTTTTAGCTTTGAAAGTTATTTCTAAGAACTATAATTTTAGCTCGCCTAATTAAGCTTGGGAGTTTTACCGCACAACTAAATGGTGCAAAGCCGCCTCTGGGGTACAGTATATATTTAATTTCAAATTGATATTGTCAATAAAATACAAGTTCTTGGTTAACTGTTTATTTTGTTTGTTTGTTAGTCTATATGACTATATTCCAAGGATTGATTCGTGCTAGTATTTAAATAGTGTTGAATAAAATAGAGTGGGCTTTCTAACACATTTTGAACATCTTGTTAAACAAAAACAAGAAGGAAACAGCAATAAGAAAAGAGACAACAAGAACAATTACGATAAGAAAACAACAAGAAGAACTATGACAAGAACAGCAACAAGTAGGACAACAGCAAGAAGAAAAAACTAATAGAAGAACAACCAGAAGAACAACAAGAAAAACAAGAAGAAAAACAGGAAGATGAACAAATAGAAGACGAACCACAAGAAGAAGAAAAACAACAAGAAGAACAAAGTCAAGAAAAACAACAACAAGAAGGATAACGACAAAAAGAACAATGACAGGAAGAACAGAAGCAAGAAGACAACAACAACAAAAACAACCAGAGGAAGAAGATCATCAACAAGAAAAACAAGAAGAAGAAAAAGAAGATGAACAAATAGAAGACGACCAACAACAAGAAGATCAACAACAAGACGAGCAAAAATAAGAAGAACATCGACAAGAAAAACAACGACCGTAAGGAGAATGACTAGAAGAAGATAAAAATGAAGTAGAAGAGGAAAAGAACAACAAGAACGACAACAGGAATAACGTCAGCAATAAATGTAGTTGCTCCTTTGTTTTTGTAAATAAAGATGGGTAGGGTTTCCTTATTGTAAATATCTCAATCGTGAATTACATTGATAAGTTGTTATTTTCCTGCAGTAGAATTCATATCCTCCATTAAAATTTACGACTCATAAATTCTAAATTAGGTTTACATTTTTACTTGAATCAATTTAAGTGTTTCATGTCTTTAAATTTTTAATGTTTAATAATATTAAATAATTGTTTTAATAAATGTAAATTTTGGGTGTGAATTTCAATTTCTGAAATTAATTCAGATTTCATATTTTATAGTTGTGAATGTTGCACAGCTGATATGTATCTCTCACGATGTCTTGTATCTTCTTTAGATTTGCATTTAAAATATGTAAATGTAAGTTGAGATTCTGTTCCGTGTACCTTCTTGTTATTTACGTGTCTGATATGTGCCATCTTTCATATTTCATTTCGCTGCACATCTCCGTTGTATGCAAAGTAGGCTAACCCATTTCGCTGTTCATATTTAGTGCAATATTTACATGAGCAAAAGTCAGGTTTCGTCTTGCATATGCCAAGAATGATATGAGCAAGTAGTTCAAAAACACCTGCTAGACGTCCTTAAAATCTGCATTGTTATCTAATATATATCTCTACTAGTGCCCCGTGGCGGCTTCGCCCACACTCGTGTAAAGTTGTCTATATATATATATATATCAATCTAATAAATTTAAAAATAACTAATAGTTGATAATGATTATGGAAGGACTGTTCTCTCGTAAGAAGTTGCACTAATTATGTAACAGGCTTCTGAAATTATATTTTTACTGTGCATTTCATGATATGGAACTTGTAAACTTTCTACGGAATTTTGCATTTTTAGCCTTTAAAATTTTTCAAAATCTTTTCTTAGTGGACATCCCTTTACCATCAATTGATATAAGTATAAAATAAGAAAACTTAATTTATAGCTCATTTCCATGCAATGTTCACGAATGGGTGACTTTTCTTGTTTAGTTTTAACTTATGTTTTGTATTTTTCACTGAGGTTATTGAGGCCATCGCTTGAGTAAATAATGTTTAGTGATCAATTTATTGACTGTAGCTGTTATTTGATTTTATGCAAATTCCATAGTTGCATGCCTTCATAGCAGGTGTTTTTATATTGTATCAAAGTTTTGAATGAACAATAGTGGGGGTTGAGAGGGAATTTTTGGGGCCAAACAATACCTTGATTAAAAGTCATGTACCTTAAAACACCCGTTTTCCGAATTTGGAAATTGCCAAATTAAAGATATCGAGTTTGTAAATCCGTTCAGAAGATATTGATTTTTAAAATTTTAAGACTGAGAACGAACTTAAGTTGTCTAATATTTTATAAATAACTATAAGTAACTTTAAAGAGTTTAACAACGCGGGAAAAAGGGCAAAGGTTTGGGGGACATGTCGTTAGGTATAGCCTGTTAAGGAGCATCCTGCGGAATTCTCTTCTATAAAGTATCCAAGTACGTTAATATCCGGACATGAAATGTGCCAAAACTCTTGAAATAATTAAATAATATCACATCAATATTATATTTCTCTAACTTGATTCATCACAAAACTTCACTGTGGTATCCTAACGTGTTTAGAAGGAATTGAATGATTTTGAGCGTGTGTTCATTATTATTTATTTATAGTTTGACTCAGAAGCGATTCTTATAAAGTTAAGACTGTATTAAAATGTATAAGGTTTTAATAATAAAGCTGATATATTACAGTTGAATTAGTTGGGCAAAGAGAACAAGTATAAAGTAATAAAGTAGTAACAGATAAAGAACAAGGGTTGATCTGGAAGAGGGATGGCGAACGTTATTGCGTTATCGTAATTACTTAGATGTGTTGGGCTACTTGAAGGAGGGCAAAGTATATTACTTTGGTTTTAATGGAATTAATTATTTACGGTTGGGTATCGGATTCCAGTCAGCTTCCATTGAACTATACCTAACCTTTCCTTCTTAGAGAACTTAGAGAGAAAATATCGGACTTATGACCATAGCTAAAAAATCTTTGCAAATAAATCAGAAAGTTAACAAATAATAAAGCTCTTTTAATAAAAATAATAATTATTATTTGGGTGTCAGAACCAAGTTTTGTAATTCATCTTGTGTTTGAGGTTTTTCTAAAGTTGTAGCGTTTTGTAACTATTTCATTAAA
>JBAIZL010000007.1:22545514-22553014 GCA_036971475.1 Prosapia bicincta | reverse complement strand
GAAATAAAATTAGGTCGTCAATGTTGAACTGTAAATGTTTTCGCATGTAAATTTTAATAATTTATTAAAATACGATCACAACTACAAATATATTTATAATTATAAAGGTAATTGCTTATATTAGTTCTTATTATATTATATTACTAATAATCAATATATTTTATAAAGAGTCAGTTGTTTTTTAAACTGTTTTATAAACATTTAATATGCTGTTAATGTGATTATAAAAAAAATAGTCTATAATTTAGGATAAATCGAAAGCTTTAGGAAAACAAGGGATTGTAAAGATAAAATTGTTTAAACGTTATAAAAAACAAACAATATATTTATAATTGGCCATACCTCACTTCAAATCAATTTTTTTTTTACTGCTTCTTTTTACTGGCCTGTTTGTACACTCCACTATTTGTATTAGTTTTGAAAACTATAACATTAATTTCCTTTAGTTTATTTGGAAGATTGAATATATTCTACTGAAAAAAATGAGTAATTTTATTGTCATTAGTGGACATATATTTTGAAAAAAAAGATAAAAGCATAACGCTGATGGAATCCGCGTGGCAGAAGGTTTTTATTTATAATGTTTAGCTATTTCCATTTGTAAAATATAACAAAACAAAAAACAAATGCATCTATGTGGTATAGACTGTGAAGTTCAGTTTTCATCCGACAAAAGAGAATTATTATTCAATCATGTTTTACTGTAAGCAAATTATTGAAACATCTCCATTTTGCAGTTAAATCTGATGTAAATAAAACTTGATATTTCACATTTTTAACGAAATGGAAATTAAATTGTACTATACAATATGCAATTATAAAGTATTAAATTGTTCTACTCCTTTGAAAAATCTTTGTTTAAAATTCGAAAAAATCGAAGAATGTTATTAATGCAATTATGAGAATTAAATAAAACATATTATTAAACACTTAGTGTGGGAAATTTTTAGGTTATGTTTTAGAATGAATTACCTTTTTTGCATTGTATTTGACATGCTTACTCACATAGACTTATGACTTATCTTAGTTATTGCTGTAATAAAATTATAGAATGTCGTATGAGGATTCTGATATACGTTCCCGTTAGAGTTTTTGATAAAAGTCCACTATGCTCGGTTTCTATTCATTCTTTATTTTATTATTTTCTTCCACATTTTTAATCTTAAAGACCTCGAATTCGAGTATATATTACCTTGGAAGTGTTAATAAATACAGGATTCATAGAACGAGAATTATAAATCATACGAAGCATTGTTTGTGAAGCCCATGTTGATCATTTGTGATGAGTTCCCTTTAAAACGGCTATTTTGCGCACGAAGCAATCTCTCCAAATGAGAGCCTATCGTTGTACAAGGCAAGGCAGGGAAACGGCTTTTGTTAGCTCAAAGTGTTTCTTTGTCGCATTCCAGACAATATATTTCTTTTTCAATCTCTTTTGTTTTTGGAGAGACGTAATTGTACAAAACTCCTTCTTTCTAAATTGTAATTAAAGCTGAGATTCTAAATAGTGAATTTTAAGTGAACAAAAATCAGATATATTTTACAATTTGTTGTTAAAAATAAAAAGGTACTATGTAACATATATTTAAAGTATTGTAATTTTTATTCTTAAATATAAAACTCGTTGGAATTTTAGTTAAATAAGCGGAATAATATTTTCCAAAACACACACACACACACCTGTGTATTAATAAATATAAGGTTTTATTAGGAATAGGTATCTATTGACCGGAAGAAGTGGATTACCCTTGTGGGCTTATCAACCTGTTTCTCTCCCGAACTTTAAACGATGAACTTTCGCATGAAAACAGGTCATGACTATATAGCATCACTTTTGCACAAAATCTATATTTTACTAACCAAAAACACCAGTTACATGGAAGGGGGTTTATTGATGCCAATCCCCTCAAAACCTAACCGAACCAAGATATCTGCCTGATCTGATCAGCTCATCACAAAACCTCCCCATTGTCCATGGTGGTAGTAGGCTAGTACGAGAGTAGGCCTAAGTAAGTTTTCAAATTGTCAATAATTACAACTGTATGAAGCAACTGTGGCGTAATGTTTATTTTTAAATAAATAAAACCTCTAAACCACAAATAACATTTATTTAAACCTTATGTACATTTCGATTGCTCAGCAATCATCTTCAGAAGTATTTAAAAAATACAACTCGGTATTTACACTGAGTTGTATTTTTTAAATACCTCTGAAGATGATTGCTGAGCAATCGAAATGTACATAAGGTTTAAATAAATGTTATTTGTGGTTTAGAGGTTTTATTTATTTAAAAATAAAAAAAAAAATAAAAAAAATTGTCAATAATTATTCAACATTATAATTAAAAATAAAGTTCACAATAATATTTATTTATAAAAGATGTATGTACTCGTACCTTACATTTATTAAAAAAATGTGAACGTCATAGTTAGTTTAAAACATATACTCAACGGGGGGGGGGGAGGGGTTGGGGGCTATGTGTGAAAAAGATATTATATATGTATATATATATATATATATATATATATATATATATATATATATATATATTGTAAATATTCATGATTGAATTATTATATTTTAATAGAGATAACTAATGGATTTAATAAGCTATATCTCTAAAAATTTCATTAAACTAAGGTAATGGTTTTACGAATTTATTCGAAAATAAATTTCTACAAAAGAACTGTTTAAGTTCCATTCAAAAACGTTGATGTGATTTGTAGATAAGTAAATACTGATTTTTATATACGAATTTGTGTCTGAAATGTTATGTATTAAAATCTGTTTAGATGGGGAAAATAGATTCATATTATATGGGTTTATTAAAACTTGAATTCAATGTAATCCTAATTTGATGTAATTTAAAAAGATAATATTTTAAATTCAAAGGATATAATGAATAATTTCAAAGGAGAAACTTGTTTTTGTCAGTAGGTTTGGAGCAAAAAGACATTTATTCTGCCAAGTGGGCAATAATTAACTACACACTTCTGATTACACACATTTGAATACAACATTACATAGCCACACACATTTGATATCAGACATTTGATTACTACATTAAATAACTAAAACCTTCTGATTACACACATTTCATTACCTAATTACATACATACACTTATTTGATTACAGACATTTGATTACTACATAACGTAAATACACAAGCTGATTAGACACATTTGATTACTACATTACATAACTACACACTTCTTAATACACACATTTGAATACAACATTACATAACTACACACATTTGATTACTATATTACGTAAATACACAGATGTGTATCTGATTACACACATTTGATTACTACATTACACGACTACACACATTAGAATATAGTTTTCTCAAGATTTTAAAAATAAAATTCAATTGAAAATTCAAAAGTTGAATCAAAATTCTCAATTTTTAACTATGGTATTTAAATATTCCTGAACTATTGCGTGGTATCAAACATTATTGTTTGTATTTGTTATAATTTATAAAAACTCTATAAATTTTATTGAAATTTTATATAATAAATTTTTGATATAATAACTCATTTTATTAAATTTCCAATTATTAGTTAAGATTCATCTACAGTTATATATATATAAATTATTAGTTTGAAATTTACTTTTAAATATAAAACAGTCTAAAGTTAGCTTTTTTCAAAATTGATTTTCTTTTTTTCAATACATCAGAAATAAAAATGGATAATGTTCAATACAAATAGCTAAAATGTATTCATAAATAAAATAAATTGATTTGTATTGTCTATTTCGTAAGAATACAATTATTAAAGTCACTACGAATAAACGTTTATGATGCACTCATTACTTAAACAATTAATTTTATTACTTGTAAGTAAATTAAAACTAGTTAATATTTTTTATCTAAGAAATTAGATTTAGTTAAAGTGATTTTAATTCTACATTAAAATTTTTAAATCATTAGAAACTTCTCAGAGTTATAGAAACAAATGTTTAAAATTATTTGAAAAACTTGTATTGCTATCAATGTACAACCTGTATCCAGCGTAGCATCTATTAGTTTTATCAAGTCGTCCAAAGTACCTGTAGACTCTTAGGTGACCTATAATCGTTCCGATATCCTCGATTACTGAATTTCCAAGTCTCACTGTTCCCAATTGGATTCTGTAGAAAATATGGAGATAATGTTTCAGCGTACGTTAAATTTACACTGCTCACACAATTAGAAAAAGAAATTTATTATTTAAATTAAAGTTTTTGGACGAAATTACAACTAATATATTTTTTTTAAAGTAACAATCAGGTAACATTTAATTTAAAGAATTTCATTGCTGTCGTTAACCAACAATAACGACAAGACTCAAGATCTATGCTTGCAAACGCCCTCTTTTATAGGCCAGAGATTTCCTTTCGATAGCATAAAACATGTATGATGCAATAAACAATATTTTATAACCCTTAAGGGTTGTATTGAGACCGACCGATAAGAAAGGCTGTTCGGTGGAGTTAACAATTAAAATTCCCATACACATAATGTGGAGATTTTATAAAATATTTTTGTTGAAAGTCACCATTAAAACAAACAAATTATATACTAAATGAACAACAATAACCATTGCTACAAATGTCTAAATATTTAAGGTTATAAAATAACAAGGGTTATTGTCGTTCATTTATTATAATTACATTACTGTGCTGTATATAAATTTGTAAATTATGTAGTAGAGAAATTATTATTGGAATTACCTAAATAATTTAGTATTTTAACATTTAGTTACTTGGATTTGTACTATGAAATCAATATAAAATGTGATTTCAAGCATACAATAGGAGTTGTTTTCATTCTGGTAATAGCATTGGTTGTGGCAAAGTTGGGCCAATACTAAAAACTTCAATAATTCTAAAAATTACACCACAATGTGATTATATATCACTATAAATATATAGGCTGGAAGGACTTTCCTAAAGAATCGATATTCGATGTAATGTGTGTAAACAATTACATTGTTAGCGTGTTTGTTCCTGAACATTACATGATCGTTTACCGTTTTTTCATTATTTAATTGAGAAGCAGCTATTGTTCTACCCAGACCTTAGATAATAAAGACCGCTACATAAGTGGAATATTAATAAATATAACAGATATGTAAAATTTTCTTTGTTTTAGGGGCTACTTTTTCATTACGTAAATAGTTATTGTTATGCAGATTTATTTTTTGTAGTTAAATAATTTATGGTTACGTTGATATTTAATCAGAGTCAAAGTACACGAAACTAATCAGAGGAAATACTTTAAATTGTTATTTGCCCTTAAACATAAGAAGAAGCAATTGAAAGGAGCTTTGTATGATACCGTAGGATTTACAGACATGTTATCGTTGTAGGCAACTCCGAAACCCTTCTTACCACAAAACCAGAAAGGTTTTTGTTGCAACTACCCAACTTGCTTATAGTGTCGATATGCAATAATAACAAAAATAAAGTAAATGAAAAGCAAAAAAAATATAAATTAAGAAAACTATTTTAAATGTTTTAAAAATCAACAATTATAGACAATAACGACTGTATAAATATAACAAAATACACGAAGAAATATATGAAGAAAAACTATCAATCAATTTACCTCAGACTAAATTTAAAGGCCCAAAAATATCATGAAACTAATGTCAAACCCAAACAGAACAAGGTAATAAAAACCCTATTATTTAAAAAGGTTGAAAATATAGTAAGATACAAAACCTTCAAAGTTGGTAGGCCTGGAGAGGAAATTATTGTTATTATGTGTGTACAGTAAGTGTAAGTCTTAAATTGTAAGAAAACTATACTGCTACCAATTACAAAATAGGGTCTATGAATTCATTTTGTAATACGTATGAAGCCAGTGTTAATTAATAAATCAACGATGTTCAAGTTAATTAAATATAAATTATTAGCTGATAAATAATTTAACATTGTTACCCAATGAAAACATAAAGCCGGCTTTAGAAAGCCAAAGTCAAAAGTAAATAGTTATTCACTCTCTGGTATCATTGTTTTAAGGCTTCAAGTGGTCACCGATGTAGACCTACCATTCTGAATAAGATTTTCTTCATTCATGCTGCAATCCCCTGTAGCAGCATCTACTGGTACCATCAATTGCTATTTGTAGATCAACCATGCTGTGTCATCAATTTAATACTGGTCGTAGATCAACCATAATGTGGGTCTTTAATTACTGGTTGTATATCAAACACGATGTTTTATTATTTACTGGTTGCAGATCGATCATGATGTTTTATAAATTACTGGTTGTAGATCAACCTCGATGTCTTATCAATTACAAGTGGTCACCGATGTAGACCTACCATTCCGAAATTGTTTTTTTCATTCATCCTGCAGTCCTCTGTATAGCATCCACTGGTACCATGAATTACTTTTTGCAGACCAACCACGATGTGTCATCAATTACCTTTTTGCACATCAACCATGAGGCGCCATCAATTACTGGTCGTATATGAAGTATGATGTTTTATCAATTACTGGTTGTAGATCGAACATGATTTTTTATCAATTATTGGTTGCAGATCAACCATGATGTTTTATCAAATACTACTTTACTTTACTTTATCCAATGCCCGCCCTTGGCTGTTGAACCATTCGGCGTCGAGCCTCCCAGTAACGACCGGTTCTGGACAGCTGGTCGTCCAGTTTAGGACAGGTTGAAATGTGGTCCCCATTCATGACACCATTGAGACAGAGCGGACACGTTTATCAAATACTGGTCGTAGATGAAGTGTGATGTTTCATCAATTACTGGTAGTAGATCAATCATGATGTTTTATCAATTACTGGTTGTAGATCAGTCATGATGTTTTATCAATTACTGGTTGTAGGTCAATCATGATGTTTTATCAATTACTGGTTGTAGGTCAATCATGATGTTTTATCAATTATTGGTTGTAGGTCAATCAAGATGTTTTATCAATTACTGGTTGTAGGTCAATCATGATATTTTATCAATTACTCGTTGTAGGTCAATCATGATGTTTTATCAATTACTGGTTGTAGACTAACCATGATGTTTAATCAATTACTGGTTGTAGGTCAATCATGATGTTTTATCAATTACTGGTTGTAGGTCAATCATGATGTTTTATCAATTACTGGTTGTAGGTCAATCATGATGTTTTATCAATTACTGGTTGTAGACTAACCATGATGTTTTATCAATTATTGGTTGTAGGTCAATCAAGATGTTTTATCAATTACTGGTTGTAGGTCGATCATGATATTTTATCAATTACTGGTTGTAGGTCAATCATGATGTTTTATCAATTACTGGTTGTAGACTAACCATGATGTTTAATCAATTACTGGTTGTAGGTCAATCATGATGTTTTATCAATTACTGGATGTAGGTCAATCATGATGTTTTATCAATTACTGGTTGTAGACTAACCATGATGTTTTATCAATTACTGGTTGTAGGTCAATCATGATGTTTTATCAATTACTGGTTGTAGGTCAATCATGACGTTTTATCAA
>JBAIZL010000007.1:22493014-22540514 GCA_036971475.1 Prosapia bicincta | reverse complement strand
TTTGGATTTGCTTGGAGAGGGCATTGTTAGGTACCAAAGTGTTCTAAAAATTCGTGACACTAAATTGTAATATTCTTTGGATTTGCTTGGAGAGGGCATTGTTAGGTACCAAAGTGTTCTAAAAATTCGTGACACTAAATTGTAATATTCTTTGGATTTGCTTGGAGAGGGCATTGTTAGGTACCAAAGTGTTCTAAAAATTCGTGACACTAAATTGTAATATTCTTTGGATTTGCTTGGAGAGGGCATTGTTAGGTACCAAAGTGTTCTAAAAATTCGTGACACTAAATTGTAATATTCTTTGGATTTGCTTGGAGAGGGCATTGTTAGGTACCAAAGTGTTCTAAAAATTCGTGACACTAAATTGTAATATTCTTTGGATTTGCTTGGAGAGGGCATTGTTAGGTACCAAAGTGTTCTAAAAATACGTGACACTAAATTGTAATATTCTTTGGATTTGCTTGGAGAGGGCATTGTTAGGTACCAAAGTGTTCTAAAAATACGTGACACTAAATTGTAATATTCTTTGGATTTGCTTGGAGAGGGCATTGTTAGGTACCAAAGTGTTCTAAAAATACGTGACACTAAATTGTAATATTCTTTAGATTTGCTTGGAGAGGGCATTGTTAGGTACCAAAGTGTTCTAAAAATACGTGACACTAAATTGTAATATTCTTTGGATTTGCTTGGAGAGGGCATTGTTAGGTACCAAAGTGTTCTAAAAATACGTGACACTAAATTGTAATATTCTTTGGATTTGCTTGGAGAGGGCATTGTTAGGTACCAAAGTGTTCTAAAAATACGTGACACTAAATTGTAATATTCTTTGGATTTGCTTGGAGAGGGCATTGTTAGGTACCAAAGTGTTCTAAAAATTCGTGACACTAAATTGTAATATTCTTTGGATTTGCTTGGAGAGGGCATTGTTAGGTACCAAAGTGTTCTAAAAATACGTGACACTAAATTGTAATATTCTTTGGGTTTGCTTGGAGAGGGCATTGTTAGGTACCAAAGTGTTCTAAAAATTCGTGACACTAAATTGTTATATTCTTTGGATTTGCTTCGAGAGGGCATTGTTAGGTACCAAAGTGTTATATAAATTCGTGACACTCATTGTTAGGTACCAAAGTGTTCTAAAAATACGTGACACTAAATTGTAATATTCTTTGGATTTGCTTGGAGAGGACATTGTTAGGTACCAAAGTGTTCTAAAAATACGTGACATTAATTGTAATATTCTATGAATTTGTTTGGAGAGGGCGTTGTTAGGTACCAAAGTGTTCTAAAAATACGTGACACTAAATTGTTATATCCTATGGATATGCTTCGAGAAGGGATTGTTAGGTACCAAAGTGTTCTAAAAATTCGTGACACTAAATTGTTATATTCTTTGGATTTGCTTCGAGAAGGCATTGTTAGGAACCAAAGTGTTCTAAAAATACGTGACAATAAATTGTTATATTATTTGGATTTGCTTCGAGAAGGCATTGTTAGGAACCAAAGTATTCTAAAAATACGTGACACTAAATTGTTATATTCTTTGGATTTGCTTCGAGAAGGCATCGTTAGGAACCAAAGTGTTCTAAAAATACGTGACACTAAATTGTTATATTATTGGATTTGCTTCGAGAAGGCATTGTTAGGAACCAAAGTGTTCTAAAAATACGTGACAATAAATTGTTATATTATTTGGATTTGCTTGGAGAGGGCATTGTTAGGAACCAAAGTATTCTAAAAATACGTGACACTAAATTGTTATATTCTTTGGATTTGCTTCGAGAAGGCATCGTTAGGAACCAAAGTGTTCTAAAAATACGTGACACTACATTGTTATATTATTGGATTTGCTTCGAGAAGGCATTGTTAGGAACCAAAGTGTTCTAAAAATACGTGACACTAAATTGTTATATTATTTGGATTTGCTTCGAGAAGGCATTGTTAGGTACCAAAGTGTTATAAAAATTCGTGACACTAAATTGTAATATTCTTTGGATTTGCTTGGAGAGGGCATTGTTAGGTACCAAAGTGTTATAAAAATTCGTGACACTAAATTGTAATATTCTTTGGATTTGCTTGGAGAGGGCGTTGTTTGGTACCAAAGTGTTATAAAAATTCGTGACACTAAATTGTAATGTTCTTTGGATTTGCTTGGAGAGGTCGTTGTTTGGTACCAAAGTGTTATAAAAATTCGTGACACTAAATTGTAATGTTCTTTGGATTTGCTTGGAGAGGGCATTGTTTGGTACTAAAGTGTTCTAAAAATACGTGACACTAAATTGTTATATTCTTGGGATTTGCAAATCAATTAGGTTTCTTTGGTATAAGCTAACATGATTAAGAGGGCAACTGTTCTAATACAAAATATCAATATTTATACGAATAATCGTTAGATCTAAAATAAAATGCTCAAATCAGAACTGGAATTTTTATTTTGTATAAATAACCTTTTTCCTATGCGTTTCTTGTAGTAATAGCCTATTGTGATAGATCAATTGTTTATATAAATAACAATTTAGATAATTTGTTAAAAATAACAATTTTTAAAGAAATAAACTGTATTATTATAAAAAAAACAAATTATTTTTATCTCAAGTCACATTTTAAACCGGTGTCATATGTTTTTATTCCCTTTTTCAATATAAACAGTTGCTAAAATTACAAGGAAAATAATTTCTGTTCCGAAGCTCCTCCATAGATAGAAATAAATGTATTTTACGTTACTAACGTTTTCCTTAATGTACTTGCTAGCTTTATATTTACTTCTAATATAATACCTGGTTTTATTTACAAAATAAATTTACGAATTAAAATAAATAATTGCTCAAATTTAAGTATCGCCCCTACACACAACACAGTGCAGTCAACACTACACCACCCAATATCCATTTATGTATCTTCACATATTTCACCAACTCCAGCAACAATCTCATCTATGTTTATGACAATCTTTCTGCCGAAACCAGTCAGTCAACTGTGCAAAGGGTCTTACCCAACAATGATAAAAAAACTGTTTATGTTGAATAGGACCTATCATTAGAACTTGTTCCTGGAATTATTTGAAAACCAATTTACCAGCTCATTTTAGTTACCATCGGGAGTGGAATGTTGCAATTAGTTTAAATAAGAGTAAGTGGAAATTAATAATGGTTTGGAATAATTAATGATGATATTGATTTCGAATATAATCGTTAATACAGCAAATGTAACACAAGATTACACTAACATCTATATAATATCACTTAAATGATGGTAAATGTTACATAAAACTGCAGAAAAATCTATGTAAACAATTTTTGTTATGTGTGGCAAACGTTTTTTTTATCTAATTTGCCAAAATGTGCGATAGCTTTTGGCAGTCATTCAATTTGGAGCTATCTGCATAATCAGTAATTAAGATAATACAATATTACCATTTTCCTAAACATTAATTTAATAAACTAATTTTGGCTTTCAAAATTTTCATGAAAAATTGAAGATTAGACTTTCATTCAAAAATTATATTGTGAATAAACCTACATTTGCTGTGACAAATCTACCATCTAAAAGGGTTAATATTAATAGCCTATATCTGCTAGTTATTTAAAATATTTTTGTATAAATAACTTAACACTGATTTAAATGTCTTGAAAAATGAAAGTCGTTACCTAAAATTAAAATGTAATATTTGTTGACAAATCCTACAATGTATATTTATGTAATAGCTCATTTGGTTATTTTAAAGTAAGTTTTATCTAAAAATAATGCAAATTATTGGTTTGCATACTACTGATTAATGTTTCGCATTGAAATATCAACACAATTACTACTTTGTTTTGCGTGGTTTAGTTATTTATTTATATATGTATGTTGTTCAATTGATCATTCGTAAAAGTTAACAACATATAATGATGAACTCGTTTCGGGACAAAACCATCTTCAAAATTTTGAAAAATAATTACTCAAAAGGATTTACCTCTTACTAACTTGTCTTGACACTTTACGTTTAATTTTGAATACATAAACGTTTTTATTAATAGCGTAAAAGAATATTTATTGAAATTAACAGAATATATTTTCATATTACACTTTTGCTATTACTTGCGACCAGACTTTTTGAAACAAAAAGTCTGGTCGCAAGTAATAGCAAAAGGTTAATAAGTAATTAACAACCAGCTCGTCATGAACAGCAACAAGATTTCCATATAGAATATAAATAATAGCTTTAATAAATTATTATTCACAATAAAAATGCAGTATACGAAGTTATCACAAAATTATTTTATTAAATATACCATATGAATAATCTCATTTTAGGGAATGGGGCAGTTAAGATGTTAATGGTTTAGATTTTACCGATTTAATGAATTAGTAATGTACTATAATTTTTTAAAACTTGAAGTAAAGAATGCAGTAGAGTTAAAAACTGGAAAAGGTTTTTCTGTTTTATTAATTTACCAATAAATATTTGTGATTGTTCTGACCATTAAGCTAAACAAGAATGTTTCGGGCGGTACAAGAATTTATTTACAGTTTTACGTAACCTATTTCAATAAACGGTATTGAAGTTGCAATATTCTAATGGCTTTAAATGTAGTTTGAGTGTTTCAATATATATCCAGATTTACTGTTCTTTTTGAAGCATTGTTAGTTTTATATTAGAGTGGTTTAGAGATAAAATATCTGTTAAGTGATGGGATACTTGAATAAATTGCCGTCATTCAGAAACTAGGCTGAAATATTGTGATAAATTATTCATGAATTATTAATTGATTTAATAAATAATGCAATAAGGGTTGCTGCTTTTAGATTAAATTGTAGATGAATTGCGAAATCTAGCATTTATGTTTTAGTTGGAAATATGTTATATAATTTCTTTTCATCACACCTTTATGAAACTCAATGACTTATAACGGTTATTATATTATAGAAGATAATAAGAAATGTAAGGTTTTATTTAAAAAAAAAAACTATTTGTGCCAAAATGGAATATTTTGTGGGAATTATTGAAAGAAATTACAATGGATCTAATTCATAAATGTATACCTAGAACATCTGAGTGAAAGGTCATTGTTCAACCTTTGATTTTCTTGACAATGCGACTACTTTATTATTAGGTCAATAGCAACCTCGAGTGTCTAGCCATCCTCTATTGAACTGCGCAGCACCGGATGCCATAAACACTAAAAATGGCAGTTGAATGAAGAAGAAGAAGACTTCCCTATGATTAAGTATCATACTAAACCGGTATATTGTTACCATCTGTGAATCTGTGTACTTGATCTCACCATCCTGAGCCTGGTAGCTGGATTCCATGAGGTTCACTGTGATATAGTTGAGAAGCCAGGTTCCAACCTCTGATTTGTTTGACATTGAAACTTCCCTATTATTAAGTATCGTGGGGAACGGATATACGGTAAACATCAGTTAAACTACCTCGTCTTACACTCTTGACTCTGCTGCATCGATTCTAAGAAGGTCGACGTCTTAAGAGCGAGAGGCTGTCGCATGGGAGATTATTTAATCTATACAAATTAATATAAACTAGGGGCAATTGCTGCTTTTTATTTATAACAAAAAAACAAGGGAAATACTCAATGGTAAAATACTTTAAATAGTGTAAATATTGTTTTATTAAGGCGATTAAATACCAATACATTTAATACTACATTTCAACATTTAAATTAAACAGAACAATAAAAATAAAATAGATGAACGATCAAATTCACATCAGCTGATGTTATCGTCATGTGGTATATTTATTAATCACCATCCGAGATGTAGAGCTTAATAAACCCACTGCAGTGATATTTCCGTTAGAAAATCATTGGATAGAAAAAAATCAAGGACAATGGGGTGAAGCCCAAGTAATTTTTGACACGTCTGATAGTTTTCAAAACCGTCTTTATCCCTCAAGCGATAAAATGAATCTAATTAAGCTATGAACTGGTTCATTGTCTGAGAAATTTCATGGGGAGCAATTTGGTTCCGGAATTAAATATATAGATATTGTAGTTAAATGAAGTTTGTGAGTTATTTTTAAAGATATTTCAGCTTTTTCAAAAACTAGTTTTCACTACTAAGTTGTAAAATTGTGTTGGATATCAATTAGTGGTTTTTTAAAACTTGTAATAGAAAATAATAAAATAAATGTGACAGAATAGGAAGATAAACTTTAAAAGAAACATGGAATTCGATCCATTATAAAAGTAAACTTTGTGAAGTGATATTATTGTGGCGATGCTGCAACAACTGTTAGGTTCTAAGTTGTAACATGTCTTAATCTTTGAGGAAAGTAATTTGCTCTTCAAACAAGTTTGTAAATGGTGGGAGGTAGATTTAGATTTTGTCTTAGTAGTACTGTACTTTCATTCTTTTAAATACACATTTATATTGATTAATGTATAACTATTATGTCCATATAATAAATATTATGTTCAATATTAAATTATGTCTAATAATAATAATAATAATATCATTTCCAAAATTACTATTATGGATTATCATACAACTATTCTTCGAGCTTAGCTTGTGAGGTTATGTTAAAATAAATAAAAACGCACCCAAAAACTCACAAATTAAATCATTTATTAACTCATACGCGTTTCAATGACTAAGTCATCATCATCAGTTAGTGTTACTACTACAAACTCTAACTTACAACTGACTCAGGTTCTAACTAGTTGTAAGTTAGAGTTTGTAGTAGTAACACTCATTGATGATGATGTCTATGTCATTTAAACGCGTATGAGTTAATAAATGATAAATTTTTGAGTTTTGTGTATGTTTTTATTTGTTTTATGGATTATTATGTCCATTTGGACATAATATTTGTTAAAATATACTTTATGAAATTTTTTTAAACTCTTTATAATTATATACCTTTGTCCTATATCAAAACATAATGTTACTATGAATAAATACAACTAAGGTTCATAGCATCAATTGCTGCCTTACCTTTTATTAATACTTATAAACTTGAGCAAGTAGTTGATATTTAAACATAAGGTCGACTTGAACCACGTTGGAGTAAAAAATATTACACATTAGTTTTATTTTAATTTCGAATTTAGTCAATGAAACGACGGTTTCGAAACACGTCATCATAGTAATATAATAGTTTTCATTTAGTTCTTTGAATAATTACTTGAGTTTAATCAGTGAAACAAAGATGATGAAAACACCCAACTTTAAACGTAATCATGGTTTCGTCAATAAATCGTAGCAACAACTGCTGTTAATTTAAATTGACACATCACTGTCATAACGACCAAATTTTTAAATATCAGTATAAAACCAAAGATAGTCCTCACAAGAAAGTAAATTCAAAATAATTTAACCCTTTCTCTTGTTTCACACCCCCATAGAAGAACTAAATACTAAGTTATTCACTAAAATAGGATGTCCCCTCCTCCTTAAAAGGAATTTTGAAAAATAGCCCTCCTCGTCAAGAGGATGGTATGCATACTTACAATATATATCAATTTAAAAGATTTACCTTTGTGTTGTAGTCTTCAGTGAAAAAAGTTACCTCTGTTAGCACAATTCCTTGGAGTGACACCAGAGCGATCGTGAGTCACCCCTCAGTCACCAGCTAAACTGACTTTCCTTGCCTGGTAACTTATGACACTCGCTTTTCAAAGTCTATAAACCGATCCTTCTTAACCTAATATTTAATTTTAAAAAGGACCGGAAAAATCAAGGTTGTAGCAATCAGCTGCTTATAAACGGGGACTGTAATGTGCTGCCCTCCTGCGGTGACTTTTGAGACTAGTAACTATTTCGCTGTTTGGCGGCAATAAAAAAAGTTACATTCTTATCCCGCTGAGTGATTTAAGTTTCTGATATTCCTATCATGATCATATTTCTTACTGTTGTCGCTATTTTGAGAATGAGAACTTTGTCACTGACCTCAGGAAAAACGGAACAAAGTATATTTTGACTAATGGAGAAATAACGATGCAAGAATCACTTCTATATATTATGGGATTATTTTGTTATAATTATTAGTGTCAAGAAAAACTTATCAAGGTTGTTAGAATAGAGTCAAACTATAGGTTGTTTCATTGTAATAGTAGTTGCAGGTGTATTGTAACCGTATATTATGGCTGTTGGACTTTTATATTCAATCTATAAACTAAGGTTTTATAGATTTACAGGTCCAGCTTAGAAGATCTAACCATCTTTATCTCAGGAGATAACGAGGACGAAGTCAATCGCATCAGAGAGACAGAGTAAAATAGCGGAAAAGAGGTTTCGTCCGTGTGGTTCTTCTTTGAGTAAACGTTTCTTTTTAAAGAGATTCTGAGTGGTTTGTTACTATAAACTGCCGTCTCCCGTTCCTCCCATTCTCTCAAACGGAGACAGACTAAATTTATTCTATTGTATTTGTAATATCTTTGAGTGTTAACAAGTGGGAGATTTACTTTCTAGAAATATTTCAGTTCTGATATTATTCGGTATCTGACACTCAATGCCGGTCATTTTAGGATTTTAATACCATTTAGAAGTTCTATTGTTTTTATCTGTCATTGGCCGCTAGATATCATCTATAGCTATTGTCCAGCTTAAAGCCAGACGTTTCGTTAATTATATATATATATGCACACACACACACATATATACAGTAAACTCCCGAATATCCGTAGGTGAATTAATCGGTTTGCGGATTATCCGGGGTATGTCATTGTTATACAAATATCCAATTTTTATTCCAATCAGATTCATGTGTTTAAATTTCCAAACGGTGAATTACGACGTAAATACATATAAGGCTTAATAGAAGTTAAAATGAAGGGAATAGATATGTAAATATGTACGTAGTAGATTTTACATTGAAAGGGAAGCATCCCGACGCGGGCCAGCGAAATAAAAGGGGCGAGCAGACTACTGTATATAAGAGAAAATGGCAAAATGCTTGGACGCCCGAAAACCTAATTTGTATCATAACATTGTAAAGAAATGTCAGATAATCTCGGCTATAAATAGTCTAGGACGTGACATATGCATTATCCATGTCTGTCATATACATTATCGATCTTAATGGCTTTGTGAAATACGTGACACAAGTAGACATTGTGCGACAAAATGGTTCTCAAGAAACTTAGATCACACATTAAAGCTAAATCAATGCTCTCAAAAAAAGACGAAAGTGACAGATTTTTTTGTTAAAAAGTGAAAGTATTATGTGTAAAGGAAATTACGTATGTACATACATACTTACTTTTGACATATATTTATGTATGTATTGTAAATAGTTAGACATATAAATGTACATCTTATAATCCGTCAAATACATCGACATTTGAAATTATTTTCTGTATTTATTATTCCTCTTAAGATTATTTGTGAATTGCATTAACCGTGGTCATTATTTGTGTAATTTATAATATATTAATCGATTATCGATCGTTTTGCGTATTATTTGTTCAAAGCGGATTATCCGGGGAATCCGTTATCCGGCGTTGCCGGGCCACCCTATTCCACGGATAATCGGGAGTTTACTGTATATATATATATATATATATATATATATATATATATATATATATATATATATATATTATTCATATTGTAGACAAAATGTATTTCATACATTTTGGAAACATATGTAGTACGATTCAGGTAATAACTAGATCTAACCACCCCGTTTTGGAGCAGGTGTACTACAGGGAACGAACCTGTCAATGCCAGAGTTCCCATGCTCTCTCTATGATCCTCCAGGATCATAATGTCCTGTAATTCCACTTAGCCTTTCCTATCCGTCATGTAAGGGGTGTAACAAATAGAGACTTCTACGGTGTGTATAGAGAGTATGTCTAATTAAAGTATACAATCCTATACACTTGAAGTCATGTTCCTTACTATTTCCTCTACCAGGGAGCTGAATGCCCTAATATGCAAGACTCCTTCCCATCCTATTGCACCAATAATAGTTACATATGCTGTTTGACATTAAACTCCTAAGCAATTTGCTAATAATTATTTTTATTTATTCACTTAAAGTGATTAATTTAGACTAATCGAACCTAATAGACTACAAAATTCAAGAGAATATTTTTTATATTTTTGTAAAAATATTTCTTCAAATTTTATTTACTAATCGTAAATTTAATCTTGTATTTAGCTTGCAATACATAACGTATTTTAGAATAATAAATAAAAGAAATTGAAAATACAAAAATAATACTCATGTATTCCATGCAACTGTTTTTGATAATTTGTTCAGAGCTTGAATAAAAATATCTTAAAATGCGTTTAAGGGTTATGACAAATCACAAACCAAATCATGCTAATACATGCCAAATAAAAAAAAAGCCTTTTCTAGTAGTCTAATGTAACTTGTAAATACTGATATTTATCAAGAATAATGAAATACAGTCGAACCTCTGTATAACGAAGTCGATTATCCAGAGAAAAAATTCGTTGTAGAGAGGTTGTGTTGTAAAGAATGCTCCCACCCCATCTTACGCATACCGCACTACCTGCGGTAATAATAGGGATATATTATAATATCGCGAGCGTAGTTAGTGTAATAGGCCAATGTTAATATAGGATAATGTTTTATAAAGTCTCAATTTATTTGAAATTCAAGTTGTTAAAAATGTTTTATTGATGTTTCTTCATTGTATTAGACATCCACATTCAATATTTTTCATAGGGTCTAATCTGTATAGGCTATTATGATAAGTTATCTAATGCTTATGAAAACTTACTGGTAAATAAGTACACTCACCAAACTCAGTAAGCCGTAATTTAGTAACTGTAGTATTGATTAACTGTATTACATTTAATAACTGACTATACTGATTTTATTTGAATACACACAATCTATCAGTATTTTATTTTTATATACACAATTCAATATCAAACAACACAAACAGTTTTATACACTACACAGACCGTATCCGAAGAAACAAATACTGTATTAAATTAAACATAAAATACTAGTTTTTGAAAAAGCTGAAATATCTTTAAAAATAACTCACAAACTTCATTTAACTACAATATCTATATATTTAATTCCGGAACCAAATTGCTCCCCATGAAATTTCTCAGACAATGAACCAGTTCATAGCTTAATTAGATTCATTTTATCGCTTGAGGGATAAAGACGGTTTTGAAAACTATTAGACGTGTCAAAAATTACTTGGGCTTCACCCCACTGTCCTTGATTTTTTTCTATCCAATGATTTTCTAACGGAAATATCACTGCAGTGGGTTTATTAAGCTCTACATGTCGGATGGTCATTAATAAATATACCACATGACAATAACATCAGCTGATGTGAATTTGATCGTTCATCTATTTTATTTTTATTGTCCTGTTTATTTAAATGTTGAAATGTAGTATTAAATGTATTGGTATTTAATCGCCGTAATACAGTACTGTAAATACAGTAACTTCGTATAGGTACTTTTTAAATTGTTTCTAGTTTTCAAAATTTTACTTGAAAAAGCTAGCAATTTTTTGTTACACTTTACGGCACGATTAAAAATAAGTAACCGAGCTAGCAACATTTGTGCCACATGTTCCACAAAGCCACAGAGATAGATAAAATGACATAGATAATACATGTCACGTCCGAGACTATTTATAGACGAGATTAGCTGACATTTGTTTACTACAACCTTATGTTGACACATTAGGTTTTCGGGTGTCCAAGCATTTTGTCAATGACTCATATTTACAATACAGTAGTCTGTTCTCACCTCCAGTTGGTTTATTAACTCTAATAGGACAGTTATCGTTTATTATTGCGTTAGCTCAGAAAACTTGGTTAATTTTTATGATCGTTGTTTTTACCGGATATTCTGCCGCGTTAAATGGTTCAAACTAAAAAAAAAAAAACATTAAATATTAAAGTTAAACCAAATTAAATCTGTTCATAAAACTTCCTGAATCATTGTTTCAGTTGAAGCATCAAAAGTTAACTTGGGATGGTCGGATATAAAAACAACTCAGGCACAATTGTTAAATATTTTGCCATGTAACGGCAACATTGATTTCCGGAGGACCTTAAATAATTAAATGAATGAAGTTGACGTTTTGTACATACCTCACTGGGCGAAGTACCACCACTTGTCGGACAGTTATTCGGGTGCACCCTTTCCCGCACTTATCATTTACCTGTTGAACTTAAAGAAATCACTTATAATCAAAATGTCACTATTAATGTTAAGAGTACCTTCGCCACACGACAGGAGAAACAAAGAGAGAGAAATGGTCTAAACCGAGCCTCGTTTAGAACACACAAAAACTACGTCACGTCGAGAGTGACGGGAGAGATGTCGTTTAACCGACGATTCGAAAGGAACTGAGGCGTACCGAACCTTGTAAGAGACAAAGGTTGGCCGATAAGGAGTCCCTCTCTGAAGCATTTACACTGTCTTTTTAAATTATCTTTAATTTAAAGAAAAGTACGTAACAACAATGTTCTCCAAACTCTTTTAAAGCACTGACGTAAAACTCAAACCTTTATACAGATATCGACACTAGAGAAGTTTCAATTAGCTTGGGAGTGAGCGTGCCGGTGAGCTCACCGTATCTAAGGAAATAAGCTGGGAGCACATCTGTAAGGGAACCCAGAGCGTGTCGGAACGCTAGTTGTGCAGAACGTGTTAACTGAACCGAACTATAACAAGCAGTCAATTGCCGACATGTGTTTCGTCTACCATTCTTGGTTTTGTTGACCTTCCTGCTGAGAATAAACAATTTCCTGGAAATGCCGTTGTGAGCGGCCTATACAACACTACATTTCTTTGGTTGAAATGGAAAAAATCTGAAACTCGTTACATAAAGGTAAATAAGCAGTATAACTTCTAAAATGTCAAGGGACAAGATAAAAATTCGTTACATAGAGGATTTCGTTATCTGGAGGCTCGTTATATAGAGGTTCGACTGTACTTGATTTTAATTATGATAAGAGTGTTGCTTATGATGTAAACAGTATAAATTACGGCTTAATAATAAATTAATATAATTTTAGATTTTCGGATAGAAAATCGAAACGTAGAGTGTGTTTGTTGTAGCATCAAATGCTCTGTGTTCTGTCATTAACCTTAAACATATTAAATAGTTATTAAAAGACAATAAATAATGTTTAAATGTCTTGAACTTTACTGACCCTCCCCGTCCCGTTGAGTATCGAGTGCTCCACGTCCTATAAATCAAGCCAGCCATTCACTATTCCTCCAAGAACTAGGGCAACGTTGCATATCAGCATTATTCATTCAGAACAATACGCGTCTTACATTTCAATTTTTAGATTCATGGCTAGAAATAAATGAACTCTACCAGTAACGCATTAATATTTTATATGTTTGTTTCATTATATATTTATATTTTCAAGAAACATGGAATAGTAACTTGATATTCCTTGATACGTGTTTAAATCAAAAGATTTACGCATTGAGAAAACAAAACTTCGTACTCATTCTAAATAATTATTTAAAAATTCCCAAAAGAGTAATAAAGTAACAAGATATTTGGGTAAACAAAATTTGCGATATATTAGTATTGTAAATGAATATATCTAAATACAATAATCAAATTTTACTCTACACAATTCTTATTTTCTCATCAATGTCGAAATCTATGCAGGTTTTAATATTATAATTTCCTATTAGATGGATTTCCGATGTCGATAGGCGGAAAAATCAAAGTTGGAAGGGTCGCCAATCAAAGAATAAGGGACAATATGGAAGTGCGCACTACAATTGTTGATGATATTGTAATTCGACAAATTGGATAGTCCGGGCATGGCCAACGAAGGGTAGAGAATATACTGCAGAAGCAGATCCAGCTAGAGAGTCTCAAGGAAGAAGAAAGAAGAGGTGACTTTGTCCAGCTGGAGAGAGGGAATTGACAGAAAAAAAGAGAGATCGAGAAGGTTGGCTTATGGGAATCGGAAGACGTAAAGCATTATGTAATCGATTATTATTTTTTATAAAAAAATACTTAAACCCCACTGTTCTATTTTTCCATAAACTGGATGAAACAAATAGTTGTTATTTACCGTGTTAAAATACATTTTGCCAAATTTTTGACAAAACTTAATTAAAAATGCTTACGCTTGTTTACTTCTCATATTTTTACTGGGTGTCGTAAAACCGCTGTCTTCAGGTACCTCCTGGTAAGGCGATGGTTTATGGGCCCGTATTACCAGTATCAGGTACTATTTGTGTTCATTTGTCTTTCTTCTTACGTGTGTAACGAGAAGACACTACTTTATGGCTTCGTGATTATTTGTAGAAATT
Organism: Prosapia bicincta; assembly: GCA_036971475.1. Lineage (NCBI taxonomy): Eukaryota > Metazoa > Arthropoda > Insecta > Hemiptera > Cercopidae > Prosapia > Prosapia bicincta. Next base: position 22,526,279 of record JBAIZL010000007.1, on the reverse strand, counting down.
ATTAATTTTTGTAAAAGTGAAAATACAAATCTTTATAAATTAGGTACACACAGATTGAATAAAGTAGGAATATCAAGCCATGAATATGAGAGACAGAATGAAATTGAAGGTACTCGTATATTAAAAATAATTTTGAGTAGATTATAATGTTACAGTGTAAACGTTCTGTATTTAGTTAAACTATTTTTAGTTCTGTAAATACTAACTAAATAAGAAAAATGCAATCTATATTACATACATAAACAATAATTACATAACAAGATTGTTTCGAAAAAAACATTATGTCAACATTTTTTAAGCATTGGCCATTCTACATTAATGGTTATTATTGTCCTAAGCCTTCACATTAAATACACACATTAAAACTTACACATTGAATACACACAATAAAACTTACACATTAAATACACACATTAAAACCTACACATTAAATACAAACATTAAAACTTACACATTAAATACACACAATAAAACCTACACATTAAATACACACATTAAAACTTACACATTAAATACACACATTAAAACTTACACATTAAATACACGTATTAAAACCTACACATTAAATACACACATTAAAACTTACACATTAAATACACACATTAAAACTTACACATTAAATACACACATTAAAGCTTACACATTAAATACACTTATAAAACCTACACATTCAATACACTCATTAAAACTTAAACATTAAATACACACATTAAAACTTACACATTAAATACACACATTAAAGCTTACACATTAAATACACTTATAAAACCTACACAATTAATACACACATTAAAACCTACACATTAAATACACTCATTAAAACCCACACATTTAATACACACATTAATTAATGCCTACATTAAACACACTAATTAATTTAAACCTACACATTAAATAAACACATTAATTAATCACACATTAACACACATTAAAATCTACACATTGAATAAACCCATTGATACATCCTACACATTATATACACTAATTAATTAAAACCTACATATTACATAGACACATTAAAACCTAAACATTAAATACACTCAATAAAACCCACACAATGAATACATACATTAATTAATGCATACATTAAACATAGTATAATTAATTTAAACCTGCACAATAAATACACACAATAAAACCTACACATTGAATAATGCCTACACATTAAATACACTAATTAATTAAAACCTACGCATTGAATACACACATTAGCTAATGCCTGCACATTAAATACACTAATTATTTAAAACCTACACATTAAATTTAGACATTAAAACCTACATATTATATACACATTTATTAATGCCTTCACATTAAATACATAAAATAAAGCCTACACTTTAAATACACACATTAAAGCCTACAAATTAAATACTCACATTAAAATCTAAACATTAAATACACACATTAAAACTTACACATTAAATACACACATTAAAACTTACACATTAAATACACATATTAAAACCTACACATTAAATACACACATTAAAACTTACACATTAAATACACACATTAAAACTTACACATTAAATACACACATTAAAGCTTACACATTAAATACACTTATAAAACCTACACATTAAATACACTCATTAAAACTTAAACATTAAATACACACATTAAAACTTACACATTAAATACACACATTAAAGCTTACACATTAAATACACTTATAAAACCTACACAATTAATACACACATTAAAACCTACACATTAAATACACTCATTAAAACCCACACATTTAATACACACATTAATTAATGCCTACATTAAACACACTAATTAATTTAAACCTACACATTAAATAAACACATTAATTAATCACACATTAACACACATTAAAATCTACACATTGAATAAACCCATTGATACATCCTACACATTATATAGACTAATTAATTAAAACCTACATATTACATAGACACATTAAAACCTAAACATTAAATACACTCAATAAAACCCACACAATGAATACATACATTAATTAATGCATACATTAAACATAGTATAATTAATTTAAACCTGCACAATAAATACACACAATAAAACCTACACATTGAATAAACACATTGAATAATGCCTACACATTAAATACACTAATTATTTAAAACCTACACATTAAATTTAGACATTAAAACCTACACATTATATACACATTTATTAATGCCTTCACATTAAATACATAAAATAAAGCCTACACTTTAAATACACACATTAAAGCCTACAAATTAAATACTCACATTAAAATCTAAACATTAAATACACACATTAAAACTTACACATTAAATACACACATTAAAACTTACACATTAAATACACACATTAAAGCTTACACATTAAATACACTTATAAAACCTACACATTAAATACACATATTAAAACCTACACATTAAATACACTCATTAAAACTTAAACATTAAATACACACATTAAAACTTACACATTAAATACACACATTAAAGCTTACACATTAAATACACTTATAAAACCTACACATTAAATACACACATTAAAACCTACACATTAATTACACTCATTAAAACCCATACATTTAATACACACATTAATTAATGCCTACATTAAACACACTAATTAATTTAAACCTACACATTAAATAAACACATTAATTAATGTCTACATTAAACACAGTAATTAGTTTAAACCTACACATTAAATACACACATTAAAATCTACACATTGAATAAACCCATTGATACATCCTACACATTAAATACACTAATTAATTAAAACCTACATATTAAATAGACACATTAAAACCTAAACATTAAATACACTCAATAAAACCCACACAATGAATACATACATTAATTAATGCATACATTAAACATAGTATAATTAATTTAAACCTGCACATTAAATACACACAATAAAACCTACACATTGAATAAACACATTGAATAATGCCTACACATTAAATACACTAATTAATTAAAACCTACGCATTGAATACACACATTAGCTAATGCCTGCACATTAAATACACTAATTATTTAAAACCTACACATTAAATTTAGACAATAAAACCTACACATTATATACACACATTTATTAATGCCTACACATTAAATACATAAAATAAAGCCTACACTTTAAATACACACATTAAAGCCTACAAATTAAATACTCACATTAAAATCTAAACATTTAATGCGCGAAACATAAACTATGATATAAAAATAAAAAAAAGTAAATTAAAAATGAATTGAAATATTATTATACGCTGTTACTGTAAGCTGCAAGCTGGCGACGCTTATTGCCACAAGAATGCTTCCACGTGTGAAAAAGCACTGCTGCGGAATTTAGCTCATTTTAAAGTTTAAATAATAAAAAATAATTTTGTTTGGCCCAAACCATCTGGAGAATTTAATTACACGAAATGGCAGTGTTTCAAGGAGCTGAAGCAGAGTGTAGTTTGCTTCAACAATAAAATTATTATTTACATAAGTTACTCATTTATACGTTTTGATATCGCCGTTTTATTAGAGAGCCGGGTGATATATTTATTAATATGCCATATTCAAAATTCACTCTTTATAATAAATAATACGTTACATAAATATGCACTCATTACACACACACACACACACACACACACACACACACACACACACACACACACACACACACACACACACACACACACACACACACACACACACACACACACACACACACACACACACACACACACACACACACACACACACACACACACACCAGCTTTCGTAGGCCATTAAACTAATTTGAATCTCTTCTGCAAAGCAAAAGAGTATGAATAACACCAGCCCAAAGCTGACACCTCATCTGACCTCTACTAAAAAAATTGAATAAAAAATTGGTTTTTTACACACACAAATAAATGTTCTAAAACCACATTTATTGGGCATCCCTGGATTACTACGGTAAATAATTGGTTTCAAGAAATGGTTTTTTCTTCATCATAGAAGAAACTGAAAAAGACAAGGTATGCAATTAGCGGAAAGATTTTAGGTCGGTATAACTCAACGAAATTAGAAATAAAAGGGTCTATGGAAATGTGTGTGGAAATGGTTTGTTAGTACTAGGGCAAAGAAGATTATTGCGTGTAAATGTAATACATAGCCTCAAGCAATTTACATTTACAGGTTTTAAAGAAAGTTCCAAGGTTCAACTGAACAAAGTTCAAATGTTTCATTAAACATAACATTTGTCTCTAAAATTGCCACTACTTTCCATTTTTGCCTCGGGGTGATATATGTGTATATATATATATATATATATATATATATATATATATATATATATATATATGTGTGTGTGTGTATATATATATATATATATATATATATATATATATATATATATATATATATATTAAAAATTTGTAGGAATTTTGATATGTTGGTATATTTTTGGTTTTTGTTGGTGAAATGATGGCTAAAATGAATATATTATTATGATTTCACTGCTTTTAAGTTAGCTTTGAGTTGACATTTATTTCTGTTTGGCCAATGTAAATGTAGAGACAAGAGCTATAATCTAATATATATATGATTTGTAGTCGTTTGTCGTGTTAAATATTTATTGTAGACATAACAATTGTGTGATGTTTTGCCTCTCCAAATAACACCCTGTTTTTAAAAACCGTAAGGCCTGATAAGCTTTATGGTTGCCCATGAAAACCAAGTTACACTTGTGCAGGTTTTACAAATATTTTTACGAGTATAAAATTAGCTTTATAATAAATCGTCTGCAGTTACATTTTTATAATATTCTGCACTGAAATTGTAATTTAGTTTTTCATTCAATTGTTGGGCTTGGTAGCTGAAAAATTTTAAAAAATCAACAGCCCAGATAATGTTTTGGTACAAAATTCTGATGAAGAAACAAAAACAAATATCTGTTTCATAAACAAATTTGCTTTCAGTTTAGATTTTATTGAAGTTCGGAACGGAATGTTGCAATTAAAATTATAGAATAATTATATTTCAAAAGTAATAAAATATATGCATTAACCTATATGAAGCATAATATATAATTACATATATCTAATAAAATATGTTTAAAAATATTGATTCTAGTAAATACAGTTTAAAACTTGAATTCCACAAATATAATAAAGGGTTTAGAAGTTTCAAGATTTAAACATCTATTTCTTAGGATTAATATTCCTAAAGATAATTGTACTAAAAGTAGATTTAGTGTAAGAGATAATACATCTGCTTACATAGACGTAATAGTAATAAAAGTAAAATAGAAACAGTTACTTTTATTGTTTCAAAAGTCAAGAAATTATCTGGAATAAAACAAATGAAATGGACCCATATTTCTTGTTACAGAAACTCTGCGACAGTCGTTGTTGATGCATTGATAAATATTTATAAGGTAACAGATGAAGAAAATATCGTGAGATAAATACAAACGCGAGGAAGGGTATCTGATATCAAAGGGATGAGAATCAAACAAGGGCTTATTAAAATACATGCAACACGGCGTCTGCTTTGGCTTATCTCAGCTCGAAAATAATTAAGGGCGTAAAATGGTAATCTTAAACGCTTTTCAAAATTAATGTAGCTTTGCCCTTTGATTTAACCTTATATCTATTTTCACACTTCAAGCAATCAGATTTAGTTAAACTGGAAAATAAGAATTAAAACTAGGGTATTTTGACGACGTTGTATTGTGTGGTGCTCGTACCGGGGTTTTAGGTCAGACGACCAGAGCTATGCAACCGTATAGAAGCACCAATTGTATCTTAAAGCAACAGAATTAAAACCTTTGTGATAGTCTCGATTTTCCTTAAGGATGCCCGAATATAGTCTGTTTAAATAGCTACTTGAATTGGCCATCTGAGAGTTGGAGAGGAGACAGTGCTCCAGATACGAGGGGCAGAGATTAGTACAAATGAAGCGATGATATCATATTCAATACCTTCGCGTAGGATGGGATTAGCACAGGATAGCAAATAATTATGTATCATATTATAATTAATTATTCACTAATTATCGAATAATATACAATACATTATTGTGTTTAATTTTATTCAATAATACTCATTCAGTTTAGTTTAATCTTAACAATGTAATTTTATTTCACATTTTTTATAATTAAAAATAGGAAAAATGTTTAAATATTTTATCAATATTAGAAAAAAATATTGTTTAGGCTTTGAGGTCGAGCTATTGGCTATAGATATAAAACGTCAAGTAATGGCATTTTTGGGGAAGTAGCATTCAAAAATAAAACTACAACTGAATGTTGAGGTTTTAAGGACCCAATTTTATCACATCAACGAGCAGTAGCAATCAAGTCTTGTTGTAAAATAAACATTTTTCAACAAACCAAACTGATTTCTCAAGGGTGAAGTCGAGTTAAATTTTATTAGTAACATAATAAAACTCTCTTTTATTTTCCACTTTCTCTTTCCAAAAATATATCTAATTTTATGGAATAAAATACTTTAAAGAAACACAATCATAAATAAAATATATCTTGGTTAAATCGGTTATAAGAATATATATATATATATATATATATATATATATATATATATAAAATACGTTTTCTTGTTTAATAATTTAAAACAACATAGGTATACAAATACAAGATATAAATTAATACATATTCTTGTATTTGAATACCTATGTTGTTTCAAAAAAAAAATATATATATATATATATATATATATATATATATATATATATATATATATATATATATATATATATAATGATAATTAAATAACGAACGTTTTGGGTAATTAATTTTTCAACAGTATTAGTACTAAATTTATACACTGCCTAACATATCTGATAAGTTAAAATAAAACAGAAATAAATACACAATAAAATTATAAATTTGTTTTTAAACACACTTTTTATTCTACTAATTGCACTATTATTTCAAATTGTAAAAAATTAAACATACGTTTAGTTTACGTGTAATATTTTGATAAAACACATCTCTAATCAATTTGTACTATTAAGGGTATTGTATTGGTCTGATTAAAAGATATTGATATTTATTTTTACGAGATATAGTCAATAATAAACATATATTGTAATCCAAACAGTATGTGACAAGAAGTAAGAAGAACTTCAAATATTGCATGTAATTTGGGAGAACTATGTTCTGCGATTTTGTTGTAGAGATATGTCCATAGACAAAGGTTTGGTCTCGCAATCGTCTGTAAATAATCACTCGATTGTATCTAGACATTGCCAAAGATATTCACAGCGCCCGTAACCAATAACCATTGCAATTACAATTCACATACCTTTGGCTCAAACACATCCAAAACCTCACCTATTCTAGTAACAAACGTTACCCACATTTCTTATGAAAAAGGGGTTCAGAAATAATATAATTACGTTTCCTTAGGGTTTAATTTACTTAGTATGGCTCATTCCAATTTGATGGGATGTGTTTATATTTTAAATAGTCAGTGTAGGTGGGCGAAGGTATCATAACTAAGATGGTTCTACTGGGTTGAGCAAGGGGCAAGCATTAGTGGTTGGCAACATTTGAGCTTATATAGTTAAAACTTTGTGTGGTGTGGGTACGTAACAGATCTGGTGCATTGAGGCTCTACCACCACGAGCATGTATGCATTGGTTACGATCTGTAGGGCAATGACTGTTTTAGCGGTATTGTTTTGCTATAGTGATATTTTTGAATTCTGTGAACATTTTTACCTTTGTTTACTATACCATTCCTACTATTAGTTCTCTTCCTCTTTATATATATGTATATATATATATATATATATATATATATATATATATATATATATATATATATATATATATAAATAAATAAATAAATATGTATCAAAAACAACTTCGGTTATTCAAATACAAGAATTATTTGTCAATTTATATTCAAAGCTTTTCGTTGACAGTACCAAAATCATCAGGAATGAACAATACAACAGGAATAATCAACAGGAAAAATTGTATTATTCATTCCTGTTTGTATTGCTACTGTTTATCAACGAAAAGCTTAAATAACAATTAATAAATAATCCTTGTATTTGAATAACCTTAGCTATTTTTGATTATTAAACAAGAAAAAATATTTTATATTTTTAATATATATAAATATATCTTGTAATAATATATGTAATAATATATCTTGAATAATAATATATATATCTTGTTGAAATTTTCAATCGTTAATGAAATACTTTTTGTTCACATAATGGAAAAGTTTAACAAGATATATATATATATATATGTATATATATATATATATATATATATATATATATATATATATATATATACATCCCGCTATCAATATGGCAGCATTTCATTTTGCAACCATATGGCAGCCACTTGAAATAGTGGAGTATAAATGTTTTTCGTCGTGTATAATTTATTTCTAATAAACATGATACTACTCCATATACTTTAATTTTATAAAATCATAAAAATACAAAATTGACTGAAGTACTATCAATACGGCAGCATTTCATTTAGGCATCAATATGGCAGCCAGTGTATATTTTCGTTCAGTCTAATAACAATATGGCAGCCGGTGTGTATATTATTCCCACGCTACTAACTATACGAGAACCAACAGTGTTGCTACTATTTGACTAGTCAAATGTTTAGACTCTAAGACACGTGTGTGTAATCACGGTAAAAACACAAACATTAGTATGGCCCTTCTTCATTTCAGCTGGCCAATTATTTACTCAACTCACATAAGTCTTAGTTGTTAGTTTTCATAAACGTGTACAACTATCGAAAGCTGACGGGGATACAAGTGTGTGCCTCTACAGGAGTAGCAAAAGGATCAATTTGGGTAAAATATCGGAACAAAAAAAAAGCTAGGAAATAATCAATTGGGATGTTTTTAAGGATGTTGAGTTCACTACTGTGAACAAAATTAAACGGGGATGAACGGGTGGGGCTCTATAGGAGTTATAAAGGAGGATTTTGACTTGGGGTCAAAATGACAAAAGGCAAAAAAAAACTAGAAAATGATTAGTCGGAGGGTTTTAATGGTGCTGAGTCTTTTACCGTTATCGAACGTAATGGGGATACACAGGTGATCCTCTATGGGAGTAGCAAATGATGAATTGGAGTATAAATGTGATAAGGCAAAACAAAGCTAGAATATGATCAATCGTAGTGTTTTGGAGGTAGCTGAGTCCAATACCGTCTTCTATATTAATCGGGAATGCACGGATGTGGCTCTACGGGAGTAGAAAAGGGGTAGAATTGTGGTACAATTGTCAGAAGGCAAAAAAACAATTGAAAATGATCATTCGGGTGGGTTTTCATGGTACTGAGTCTTTCACCGTTATCGAACGTCAATGGGGATACGCGGGTGACCCTCTATGGGAGTAGCAAATGATGAAATGGAGTATAATTAATTGGGACATGGCAAAACAAAGCTAGAATATGATAAATCGTAGTGTTTTGGAGGGTTCTGAGTAGAATACCGCCTTCAATATTATAATGGGATGCACGGGTGTTGCTCTACGGGAGTAGAAAGGGGATGAATTGGGGTAAAATTTTCAGAAGGCAAAAAAACAATGGAAAATGATCGCTCGGTTGTTTTAAAGGTGCTGAGTCTTTTACCGTTATCGAAAGCCAATGGGGATACATAGGTGATCCTCTATGGGAGTAGCAAATGATGAATTGGAGTATAAATCTGAAAACGCAAGACAAAGCTAGAGTATGATCAAACGTAGTGATTTTTAGGTCGGTGAGTCCAATACCGTCTTCCATATTAATCGGGAATGCACTGGTGTGGCTTTAAGGGGGTAGAAAAGGGGTAAATTAGGGTAAAATTGTCAGAAGGCAAAAAAACAATTGAAAATGATCATTCGGTTGGGCTTTAATGGTGCTGAGTCGTTTACCATAATCGAACGTCAATGAGGATACACGGGTGACCCTGTATGAGAGTAGCAAATGATGAATTGGGGGTATAATTGTGAGAAGGCAAAAAAAAAACTAGAAATTGATCAATCGTAGTGTTTTGGAGGGTGCTGAGTCCAATACTGTCTACATTATTAAACAGGGATGCTCGGGTGTTGCTCTACGAGAGTAGAAAATTGCTAATTTGGGGTAAAATTGTCAGAAGGCAAAAAAATATATATATATAATGATCACTCGGGGAGTTTTAATGGTGCTGAGCCTTTTACCGTTATCGATCGTCAATGGGGATATACGGGTGATTCTCTATGGGAGTAGCAAATGATGAATTGGAGTATAGACCTAATTGTGAGAAGAGAAGGTAAAATAGAGGTAGAATATTATGACTTGTAAAGTGAAAGATTCAACCAAATAAGATTTTATTTTGGTATTTTTATCTTTTGGAGGGAATGAACTAGCTGAAGTAAATAGATACTATCATGAAGTAACTATCATGGTCCCTGTCACACGATTAAAACTGATAATACTGAATGATGTGTTCATCCTTCAGAGATCGAAAATAAACATTATACAAACACGTTCATGACGGGTTCGATCCCAGGCGCTAATTGGTCACGTGTTACAATGTGAAATTTATACCGCCATATCTCCATCTACTTTCAACATACAACCACACGGGACATCTCTTTACAATCAGTTTCGTTTCGACTACAATAGTACATAGTTGTCTTAGAAATTGTCACATTGATTGTTACAATTCTATTATTTGTTGTTATTTTTAATATGAATTAACGAAATGAAACTTAACAAATTTATTGATTTTAATAAAAACAAATGTCCACAAATAAATTTAAACCCTCAATTTAAGTCATTTTGTCTATTTAGGTTAGTACACACGGCACTGTCTTATAAAAGGTATTACTCTCTTTGACGTATGTTTGGTAAAAAAGGGAGACACTTGCTAAATCTATGCCTTACGGGTAAATCCACCGCCGCTAGGTTGCTATTTTAAAATTTCCCCGCCCCATTGAAGGTTTTCAGTGCTCTGTCGAGTTTTAGAAATAGTTCTCCAGTTCTGTCAGTAAACATAGTGTCATGGTAACAAAAATACGGGAGTGCATGTAGACGATTGTATTGTGAATATCAGCAGGTTAGGTGTAGACCGGTATCCATCGATCATCTGGTTTGGTTACATGTTTTCAAAACCCTCAATAGATCTGCAAATAAATGAACGGTTTCATCTTTAACAATATTCAACCTAGATTTCCAAGCGTGCACTGCACGAAATAAAGACCAAGCACGAATTCAATTTTTTTCTTCTGAATTTCTCATTTAATTATCAGTCTTAGAGTTAGTACACTAACTTCTCCTATATCCTTACTTTACGAAAATACATTTATTCTCATTTAATTTATTTTATCTCATTGAGCTTTTTGCCACTATTTTTAAATTCTATTTCTTTCGTGTTACAATATTTTAGGAGTTTTTGCAGTTTAAAAACGATTTTGCAGAATTTTTAGACTAATACATCGAATTTTCTTCAACATTTCTTCTTCAGTGTATTAAAAAAAATGAAATTTTCAATAATAAGTTTTTACCGCTTGTAAAAAAATAATAAAGGATAAGTAAAGGGTTGGCATAAAGTTTATTTACAGTAAGTTTTTAAAGTTAGGCCTATAGTAGAAAAACAACAAATATTGTATCACCTTTACCTCAGGTAGGTAACCAGAAAAATCTACCTATATTGTACATTGTAAATAAAAGAAGGCTTTTATTTGGTCGAATTCCATCTAATGTTAATTTCTTGTTCACGTAGGCCTATAGAACACATCTATATTTATAGGTTCAAACGAGCACAAATTACCATTTTCGGATAAAAAAATTAAACATTGAAATAATAGTATTTCTGTACTTACGACAGCCAAATGTAACAAAAAAACTGTTTTATTTTTCTGTAAGCATATGCTTTAAAAGGGTGCATATAGTATTCTAACAAGGAGTAAAATTTTCACGAAGATATGACATTTTAGTGCCAATACCAATCAGTATAAAAATTTCACCAAGATAAGGGCAAAACATTTTAGGTATTTATTCAAGGATTCATGTATCATAGGTGGTTTTGTGCCAATAAAACTAGAGTGCAGTTCAGGCGGTTTAGGCAATGGTAAATATACTTCTTTACTTCTAGATCTCTAAAGAATATAATATTATGTAAGGATATAGTTCTTCCCAATGTATATTGCATTGTAGCTAGGCATCAGGGTGAAAAACGATTTCGGTAAGCAATGTAATACATCTATTTTATTTATCCACCATATTTGATTTGTCATAAGTTATTATAGGTACAATTGTGTTTGAGTAAAGACCTATTTTTTCTAAAAGTTTCTCTTTAACTACATTCATTAAATTTTCCTGGTAGTCGTTGTTGCCAGGTTAAAAAATTTATTTAATTCCTCCCTTAGATATGTTCCTAAAGGATGACATTTCACCTTGATTGTGATGTTACTTTCATCAAGACAGGTTGAATGCACCTGAAAATATATCTGATAAGTTTTAAGTATATTTTAATCTTCTTCTTTAATTCTATCTTTAGCCGTATCCCTCCTGGTATCTACAATTTGATTTATTATTATTATGGTGAAAAACTTTACAAATATTTTGACGAATATAGCTGAGGAACCAGTCTTCAAAAACTAGCTGTAAAATAGCGTTATGCAGAGTAACATAATGAAATTAGTCACTATGATGGTATTTCTTGTAAAAAAAACAAGACGTAAAAGATAATGACTGTTTTGTAGATTTTTTTTCACTTTAAAAAATCTCTCCGTTCTTCGGTCGACATGTTACATACATTTTTATAGTTAGTATCAGAATGATTTTAGTTAGTTCGGCTGTGTCTGATCTCAAGACAAAGTCTGCTAATACTCAATCACTTCTCAAAACTGTCTCTTTTGTTTATATATTTTACGAATCCTACCACTAGCAATACCAGTTAATAAATAACTCCTAATTACAAACTTAATATTTCAATTTGAGTATTCTCTATTTTTCGTTCATAGAAAATTACTTCAGTTAAGCAACCCTAACCAAGAGCTTATAAAACGTTTTGTAGTCAATCTTTAGACGTTGATAATCATAAATATTTACTACCGATGATCACGGTAATTTTTCACTATACTTCATGGTACTTCGTTTTATTTTTATGGTAGGCGAACAAAAAGACTATCTACGATCAAAACATTGGGCGTCCTGATAAAGAACACAACGGGCATCGGCTTTTTTTTTAGCTATAATTGCCGATACTTAGTATGGTATTCATATCGTATGGTATCCCCGCAAGCAAGAATCAGTACAGTAGTCTTGAAGAGCCAAGCAACATTAATTTATGTATATACTGTAATCAATAAAGCTACGTATTTTGTGCATTCTTAATTATAGTATTAGGGTTCATTGGAACTCCTGTTTTTTTCTAGTGTAGGGCCTACAGGAAGCTATTTCCGTGTAATCCAAGTTTTCGATAATCCGACGGTGTCTCGGTCCCATCTACCTCGAATTATCCATGCACTACTGTATTTGTTTCCGTACCAATGATCACCGTACTTGAAACAGTTTTTCATGCAACTCTAAAGTGAGTGAATATCTCATAGACATTAAAGTTACTCTTGGGACTAGAATATCGAGGATAAACATAATAGATTTATTACATTGCTTACCGAAAACGTTTTGATTCTAGCTACACTGCAATATACATTGGGAAGAACTATATCCTGACATATAATCTTCAGAGATGTAGAAATAAAGAATTTTAAATATTTACCATTGCTTAAACCGCCTGAACTGCTTTCTAGTTTAATTAGCATATTAACACCTGTGATACATGTATCCTTAAATAAGTACTTAAAATGTTTTGCTCTTATGGTCATAGAATGTGTGTATATATCCACGTGTTCTATCTTTGTTACATTATTTATATTTTTTATACTATTTTTAAATATTTTGGATGAAAAAAATTAATATAATGTTATTATTGATACAAAAATTATGTTGTATGGCCTATAAGTAACGCTAGTTCTTTAATACCTTGGTCATTCATTTGGAAGAGTTGAGATATTGTTGCCAAGTGTTTCATTAGAGTCCTCGAAGTAAGTACTTCAGGAATTTGTAAACATGCTATTTTAGCATGCTTTCATAAAACTTTATAAACAATTATGGGGTTACTGGTATTTGTGTTTGCAAACACGCAAATGTTATCGTCAAGAACGGAATTATTTGTTGAAGTTATTAGCATATAAATATAAAATAATAATATTAAAAAAATCTCATAAAAATTGACACTCGCTAGTTTTTGAGACTGTACCACTCCCCTTATATTACATCTGTCAATTCCTTTGAACATAACTGTTGTTTCACTGGAAAGGACATACAGCTGTGGATTCGCGACCTTATCTTGGAGAGAACTATGATAAATATTTACAGACACAATTGTAATATGTAAACATAAACAGCCGACACTCCGAAAGCCATTCTGACGTGTTTGTTTACTTGATGGCACACCAAACTTATCTTAATATTCCGGTCAATACATCTCATACTTTTCCCTTGAGGCTCTTAGATACTATAGGATCGATTAAGTATCTATTTTTTTAACTTAACTTGCTTTTCAAATTAATTGTCATAGCATCTCTATCCGATTTTAAGAATCTAAAAGTGACTATTTGCTGTATATTGTTACAATTTGGTAACATTGCAAACATGTTAACACTAGTCTGCAACACATATATTAACAGATGTAACACTTAATATGCCCTACGCCATATATATATTCACTAAATGTTAATACCAATGTGTTCAATAAACATATTAATAAAATAAAACATAGACTACCAGCGGCTAAAGTCGAGAATATAAACAAATGATTCCGTCATTATACGACCATTTTGACGTTGGGAGAATACCATAAATTTACGTTTACGCCGTATGTAAATGAGAGAAAGGGATGGAAAAGATAGAATGCAGAAAGTCAGTTTTTCGGGCCTTCGTCCACGAGAGTAGTTGTGGAGTGCGAGCCTTTATCTTTGTTTGGCTTGGACCTATGTTTGTTTACACCAGACAGCCTGATATCGTAATATAAACTGACAACACTGGCACAGATGTCATTTAGGTTCTTGTTTGTATACAATACAGAGATTAACGATGGATGATTCAGTATTTATTAACAACTATTTCAATTACCGTCCTGCAATTTCTGTCACAATACTACTGTCGTTGTAGCTCACAGGTACGAAATGTCTAAGTGTGATTTATTGTGTGGTTTAACAATTTATCTTGCATTTACTTTATAAAAATTGTTTTTGAATATTCTGATTGCCTGTGCCTAGTAGGGTAAACGTAGTTTTATGAGATCAGTTATATAATATTTACTAATTGAAAACTGTAGTACATAAAACCTACAGATTTTAGCGCAGTTTAGTTAAAAAGACTTATAATCGCACGATAATTAACATACACTAATTATTTCTTGTTCACTGATTGTACACACTTAACTTTATATACAAGATATCATTTGACACATTATAAGCTTTATTTATGGAAACTGGCATTAGAAATAATAACTCAATTTTGACAGCAGTATTTACACAGTGGCTCAGAGCATTCTAGACATATTGACTGTACAAAGACATCTTACAAAGTGTAACTAGTCTTTCTATTTTTTGTTGCTGGACAAATTCTACATTGCTTAAAACAATTTATCTATACAAATAGAAAAATTTGTAAATTTCTGGAGGTTGCAGTTTTTTTAAATCATTTTCATCGTCTGATGCACTTCGTTGAGATTCGGTATCATGATCAAAAAAGTACCGAAGAGGAGTACTTTCGCTCATGATACCGAATTTCAGATCAACCTTCCTTCTTTTAGAAGAACCCTGACCTTTTGCTCAATTACTTCTTCACTCTGTTGCACAATTCCCCTATTCTCTTTGATGCCTTCTAAAAGTTGGTCATTAGATACAGCACCTGAATCACTGTCTTCTTCGGCTAATGCTGATGATCAGGCACGATGACGGTAGTTAAAGGTTTAGCGTGGAATTTGTAGATATTGGCATAATAGGTTTTCTGGATATATAAGCTGATAAAGATAAGTCAATGAAATGATGTGGGTCAACGAATTCTCTTTGTCGTTTATTCTAAGTTGCATAAAGGTTGAACAAATATAAGGTCTACTTATTTATATTTTTTTTAAATTTACGGTTATAGTAGAATTTTTTTCATTTACGGATGGTTCAAAAGTCATTCCGCTGCCCCCGCTAACGATACCATCCTTTTTAAAAGAACAAAAGAAAATAACACAAAAAGAGATGAAAATTAATTACCCGAATTAGATATCTAAATAGTCTAAGTAAAATTGGAAAGAAAATGTATGACAATTAGGTAGACAAAATACGTTTAAAAAAAATTAAATAAAAAATTTAATTTTTATAAAATTATCAATTTGGGACAAACGGTTAACTTTTTAAGTTGAATCTTTCAAGCATACAGTCTTTAAAATTCTTAAAGCACATGGACAGGCTGCATTGAAACACTGCTTCAAATAATAAAGATTAGTTTGACAGACATGACGTAAACAAACGTGCTAGAACTGCTATCGGAGTGCCGCCTGTTTATGTTTTCATATCACAAACATTTCTGTAAATAGTTGTAGCATAACTCCTGTCCAAGACAAGGTCGCGAACCCGACTCTTTCTGTAGGTAATGTTGCATAGTTGGAAACATGTCAATTTCGGGCGATTTATTGTCAATGGGATATATACCTCAAATCACCCCTTGGTGATTCCTGACGAATCACCACCCCGTACATCCCCGACGAATTTTGATGAGAAGGGACTAGAACCTTCGAAAATCTTCGAATGCGTATTTTTGGGCAATATTTTAGATTCTGACAAGTTTTACCTCAATTCACCCACAGCGACACCCGCAGTCCCTTCCTGGATTGTGCATGGCCAACTTCGGTGGTAGGATTAGACTCAGCATTATTAAAAACCCCGAGTGATCATTTTATAACGATCTCTTAGCCTCTGACCTTTTTACCCCAATTCTCCCTTTGCTACTCCCGTAGAGCCCACACCCGTCCAGCCCTGGTGTCTTTCGATGACGGTATTGAATTCAGCATCCTCAAAAGCCCTAAGGCAGTTATTTATCTGAAAATTTCACCCCAAATTATCCCTTTGGTTCTTGTGTAGAACCATCGCAGTACATATCCGGCGACGGCATTCAATTCAGCCTCCTCAAAAACCCCCGAGTGGTAAACTTCAAGTAAATTTTTGACTTTTGACATTTTTACCCCAAAACATCCCTTTGGCACTCACGTAGAGTCACATACGTCCATCCCCGGTGACTTTCGAGGACGCCATTGAGTTCAGCACGCCCGTCTAGATGACGTCATTGAATTTAGCATCCTCAGAAACCCCCGAACCGCTTTTTTCCCGCGATCCTTAGGCACCTGACATTTTGACCCTAATTCAACCCCTTTGGTGCATGGGTTTAGCCTCACCAGTACATCCCCGGAGACTTTCGATGACGGCATTGAATTCAGCATCCTCAAAAACCTCCGAGCGGATATTTTCCAGTGATTTTTTGGCTTGTGACATTTTCACCCCAATTCACACCTTTGGTACTCGCGTGGAACCACACCAATGCAAAGCCAGTGACGGCATTGAATTCCGCCTCATTATAATTCCCCGAGTTGTTATTTTATAGTAATTTTTTTACTTTTGACATTTCTACCCCAAATCATCCCTTTGGCACTCATGTAGAGTATCATCTGTCCATCCCCGGTGACTTTCTATGGCGGAATTGAATTTAGCATCCTCAAAAACCCCCGAGTGGTTATGTTCCAGCGATTTTTTGACTTTTGACTTTTTCACCTCAATTCACCCCTTTGGTACTCGCGTGGAACCACATTAGTGCATCCCCGGCGACTTTCGGTGACGGCATTAAATTCCGCCTTACCAAAAACACCCGAGTGGATATTTTCTACTTATTTTTGGACTTTTGACTTTTTTTACCCCAAATGATCCCTTTGGTACTTACGTAGAGTCACATCCGGTCCATCCCCGGTGACTCTAGATAACGCAATTGAATTTAGCATCCCCAAAAACCCCCGAACGGTAATTATCCCGCGATTCTTAGGCATCTGACATTTTTACCCTAATTCACCCCCTGTGATACATGGGTTTAGCCTCACAAGTACATCCCCGGAGACTTCCGATGACGGCATTGAATTCAGCATCCTCGAAAACCCCCGAGCGGATATTTTTCAGCGATTTTCTGACCTCTGACATTCTCACCCCAATTCACCCCTTTGGTACTCTCGTGGAACCACACCAATGCATTCCCGGTGACATTCGGTGACGGCATTGAATTCCGCCTCATCAAAATTCCCCGAGTTTTTATTTTATAGTATTTTTTTTACTTTTGACATTTCTACCCCAAATCATCCCTTTGGCACTCACGTAGAATATCATCTGTCCATCCCCGGTGACTTTCGATGGTGGAATTGAACTCAACATCCTCAAAAACCCCCCGAGTGGTTATGTTCCAGAGATTTTTTAACTTCTGACATTTTCACCCCAATTCACCACTTTCGTACTCGCGTGGAACCATACCAGTGCATCCCCGGCGACTTTGGGTGACGGCATGGAATTCCGCCTTACCAAAAACCCCCGAGTGGTTATTTTCTAGTTATTTTATGACTTTTGACTTTTTTACCCCAAATCATCCCTTTGGTACTTACGTAGAGTTACATCCGGTTCATCCCCGGTGACTCTAGATGACGCCATTGAATTTAGCATCCTCAAAAATCCCCCGAACGGTCAATATCCCGCGAATCTTAGGCATCTGACATTTTTACCCTAATTCAACCCCTTTGGTACATGGATTCAGCCTCACCAGTACATCCCCGGAGACATTTGATGACGGCAATGGATTCACCATACTCAAAAACCCCCGAGTGGTCACTTTCCAGCGATTCTTTGTCCAATTCAAATACTGTATATACATTACGTAGTACGATTGATATCTATGTGGATGCCAGCAATGTTGCCAAGTTTGTGGCTGCCATAATGTTAGGGAATGGTTGAAATATACAGTAAATTTATATACAGGAAGCGACCATGCTGCCCCTGGCGGAAATGTTACAAACTTGTGATATACAAATCCCGTTCACTCTGCTATCAATACGAGTACCGTTTGGTTACTACAAATTATTTTTTAAAAATTCAGAACGACCATAGAACTTCGAAATACAGTATAACTCCAATAAAACACTTCTTTTTACACTTATTGACATAATTTTTATTTTGATTATTGTCAAAGGGTGTTACATTATCATGGATTACTATGTGGCAGCCGTATACGGCTGCCACAAGTACCCGGCTGCCAGTTTGAATGCAAAATGACCAATGTATGGTCTCCGTATTGTTAGCAGGCTGTATATATATATATATATATATATATATATATGTATATATATATATGTATATATATATACATATATATATATATACATATATATATATATATATATATATATATATATATATATATATATATATACATCCCGCTATCAATATGGCAGCATTTCATTTTGCAACCATATGGCAGCCACTTGAAGGAGTGAAGTATATATGTTTTTCGTCGTGTATAATTTATTTCTAATAAACATGATACTACTCCATGTACTTTAATTTCATAAAATCTTAAAAATACAAAATTGACTGAAACACTATCAATACGGCAGCATTTCATTTAGGCATCAATATGGCAACCAGTGTATATTTTCGTTCAGTCTAATAACAATATGGCAGCCGGTGTGTATATTATTCCCACGCCACTAACGATACGAGAACCAACAGTGTTGCCACTATGGTGCGACTGTCTGACTAGTCAAATGTTTATACTGTAAGACACTGGGTGTGTGTAATCACGGTGAAAACATAAACATTAGAATGTCCCCTCTTCATTTAAGCTGGCCAATTATTTACTCAACTCACATAAGTCCTGGTTGTTAGTTTTCATAAACGTGTACAACTATCGAAAGCTGACGGGGATAGAAGTGAACAAAATTTAACGGGGATGGACAGGTGGGGCTCTATGGGAGTTGTAAAGGAGTGACTTGGGGTCAAAATAACAGATGGCAAAAAAACTAGAAAATGATCAGTCGGCGGGTTTTAATGGTGCTGAGTCTTTTACCGTTATCGAACGTCATAGGGATATACGGGTGGTCCTCTATGGGAGTAGCAAATGATGAATTGGAGTATAAATGCGAGAAGGCAAAACAAAGCTAGAGTATGATCAATCTTAGTGTTTTTTCGGTTGCTGAATCCAATACCGTCTTCCATATCAATCGGGAATGCACGGGTGTGGCTGTACGGGAGTAGAAAAGGGGTGAATTGGGGTAAAATTGTCAGAAGGCAAAAAAAAAAAAACAATTGAAATGAACATTCGGGTGGTTTTTAATGGTGCTGAGTCGTTTACCGTAATCGAACGTCAATGTGAATATACGGGTGACCCTCTATGGGAATAGCAAATGATGAATTGGAGGTATAATTGTGAGAAGGCAAAAAAAACTAGAAAAAGATCAATCGTAGTGTTTTGGAAAGTGCTGAGTCCAATACCGTCATTAAAAGCTAATGGGAATATGAGGGTGTGGTTCTACGGAAGTAGAAAGGGTGGTTAATTTTTATGAAAATGTCAGATACTAGAAAAATGTCTAGTAAAATAATACTCTGGGTTTGTAAGGGGTGACTCCAATTTCGTCATCGAAAGTCAAGGATAACGCACGTGTGAGTTTTCGAGAGTGCGATTCCAGACACTGTTAAAAAATAGCGGGAAAGTGTGATTAGTCATATGTTTGGAACGGAAGATGAGTGGAAGCTGGGCACAATCATAAATATTAGATTATTCATTCTTATCATCAGCTGTCTTAATCTGTAAGCAAGTTAGACAGATTGTAATGTATTTTATTGAGCTCATGCAGTTCCAAATAAAACGAGTTTAGGCCTACTTTTATTGTATCAATTTTGTTTTACCTTCTAGCTCCTAATATACTTGTGCGACAAGTCGTTTGCGAATAAGATATTGAACCATGTAATAGATTAGTCAATATTCTATTTTACAACCACTGTTGAACTTATCTCTAATTTTAATTGTTTAATTTAAAATCATTGGGTTATGAATATTTCTTATACAAGTGTTTGATAGCAAATGTTTGCTGTTAATTTATTGAAATATTTACAAGCACATTCAAGCGCTTTGCAAGTGTCACGAGATCCTGCTCAAAGGGAGAGGATAAAAATTAGATACGATAAAACTCTGTTAGTGTTATTATAGCAAGTTCAACCTTTCTGTGTTCAAATACACATGATGTTGCCCATGTTATATTACAAATATTGTTGACCCTTTGTGTTCTAGGATTATATCGTGTAATACTTGTGGTACAATTAATAGATCGATGATAACACCTGTTATATACATATTATGTTGAAAATATTTAATTTTGTGTGTGGATATTTTTAAAAATTACAAATAATAAAGTAAGTAAAAATTTATGTTTTGATGTAGTAATTTAGAAAACTATTCGTAATTCAGGACAAAGGGAAGATTTTATCAGTTAATTCATAGAATTCTTGCCGGTGGCTTGAAACTCACTTTACAGTTTGTTGTCTATCAAATGCCGAATGAGTATAGTTATTAAAGGTAAGAGTTTGATTTCTCCATTCATACAGTGATTTTAATTCTTATACAAAATATCGTGAACGAAATTTTTCACATTCAACTTTATTAATGTAAACGCAAAAAATTAAGAACTATTATATTTTGTGAAAATTCCAATTCCATAGCGTTTATAAGCAATATTATTTTATTACCTCATTTAAAACGCTACTTTTGATCTAAGGGAAATAAACATTGATTTAAGAAATTATAAGTCAACCTTATTTTACGAAAATGAAAACCTTGGGAAACCCCCTTAATGTGGATATTTTTTTTTTAAACTTGGGGTTAGGGTAAATGTTTCTTAGTTTAATAATGTTTACTACTTTGATCTAAAGTAGGTTAAATAGAAAAGTATATATTTTATGATTTTAAAAACATAAAATTCTATTTACTGTTGTCTTTATAAAAAAAAGAATAACCAATAATAATGTTTATTCAAATTAAATGTTAATGTAATATTTGTAATGTGGAGCATACATTTAGTTGCAATGATTTCGGGTTATCACTAAAGCATTTTTCGGACAAAAATTATAATAAGATATTACGTCAGACCACTTGAGCTGAGGGTCCGGGATGTAATGAAATTTTGTATTTCAAGTGATTTCTACTATATTTTATTACAATTTCAATGATATATGATATTTTTGTCAATAATAACATAATATATATATTTTTTTCATCCAAAATAAACAAAAATTGTTACAAAAATATAAATAATGTAGCAAAGAAAGGAAACGTAATATACAAAATGGTGTAGATATAATATGAAATTAAGAATGAAATAATAATTGCAAATTTTATATTACTTATAACACTAGTTAACTAAATGACTAATAAATATAAAACGAGAAAATATATAAAAAGGAAAACCTTGTGTTTAAACAAGTATTTATTTTTCTTTACCTATATATAAATAGAGAAAAAAAGTAACAAAAAAATTTAAACCTAAAAATTAATTAATTAATGAAGAAATAGTTTTAAAAATCAACTTCGATGAAGGTAAAAACATTGAGTACAACTTCATTAATCCAGATATTGTGGCTGAAACTGAAGACGCACCTGGCAACCAACACCACCTACAAGTGCCTATCAAGCCCATGCCACGGGGATTAACAAACACTGTGTCTGTGTGGTGTTCAATTTCTGCGACGAATGAATGTAAAGGCCAATTTACATCTGTTCTAATTTAGCTTAGACGTAATGGCGATACATTTCTTACTTTATATCAAAAACTTCTTCGATATATTGTATCACCTTTACCTCAGGTAGGTAACCAGAAAAATCTACCTTTATTGTACATTGTAAATAAAAGAAGGCTTTTATTTGGTCGAATCTCATCTAATGGTAATTTCTTGCTCACGTAGGCCCATTGAACACGTCTATATTTTATAGGTTCAAACGAGCACAAATTACCATTTTCGGGTAAAAAAATTAAACATTGAAATAATAGTATTTCTGTACTTACGACAGCCAAATGTAGCCAAAAACTGTAAGGATATAGTTCTTCCCAATGTATATTACATTGTAGCTAGGCATCACGGTGAAAAACGTTTTCGGTAAGCAATGTAATACATCTCTTTTATTTATCCACCATATTTGATTTGTCATAAGTTGTTATAGGTACAAATGTGTTTCAGTAAAGACCTATTTTTTCTAAAAGTTCTTCTTTAACTACATTCATTAAATTTTCCTGGTAGTCGTTGTTGGCAGGTGAAAACATTTCTTTAAATCCTCCCTTAGATATTTTCTGAAAGAATGACATTTCACCTTGATTGTGATGTTACTTTCAAGACACGTTGAATGCACCTGAAAATATATCTGATAAGATTTAAGTATATTTTAATCTTCTTCTTTATTTCTATCTTTAACCGTATCCCTCCTGGCTCGCATATCTACAATTTGATTTATTATTATTATTATGGTGAAATAATTTACAAATATTTTGGCGAATATAGCTGAGGAACCAGTCTTCAAAAACTAGCTGTAAAATAGCGTTATGCAGAGTGACAGAATAAAATTAGTCTCTATGATGGTATTTCTTGTTAAAAAAACAAGACGTAAGAGATAATGACTGTTTTGTAGATTTTTTTCACTTTAAAAAATCTCTCCGTTCTTCGGTCGACATGTTAAATACATTTTTATAGTTAATATCAGAATGATTTTAGTTCGTTCGGCTGTGTCTGATCTCAAGACAAAGTCTGCTAATACTCAATCACTTCTCAAAACTGTCTTCTTTGTTTATATATATTACGAATCCTACCACTAGTTTGTAATAACTCCTAATTACAGACCTAATATTTCAATTTGAATATTCTCTATTCTTCGTTGATAGAAAATTACTTCAGTTAAGCAACCTTAACCAAGAGCTTATATAACGTTTTGTAATCAATCTTTAGACGTTGATAATCATAAATATTTACTACCGATGATCACGGTAATTTTTCACTATACTTTAGATTTACTGATAATCTCGTTTTATTTTTATGGTAGGCGAACAAAAAGACTATCTACGATCAAAACATTGGGCGTCCTGATAAAGATTACAACGGGCATCGGCTTTTTTTTAGCTATAATTGCCGATACTTGTATGGTATTCATATCGTATGGTATCCTCTCAAGCGAGAATCAGTACAGTAGTCTTGAAGAGCCAATCATCATTAATTTATGTATGTACTGTAATCAATAAAGCTCTACAAACGTATTTTGTGCATTCTTAATTATAGTATTACGGTTCATTAGAACTCCTGTTTTTTTCTAGTGTACAGGAAGCTATTTCCGTGTAATCCGACGGTGTCTCGGTCCCATCTACCTCGAATTATCCATGCACTACTGTATTTGTTTCCGTACCAATGATCACCGTACTTGAAACAGTTTTTTATGCAACTCTAAAGTGAGTGAAAATCCCATAAACATTAAAGTTACTCTTGACACTAGAATATCGAGGATAAACATAATAGGTTTATTACATTGCTTACCGAAAACGTTTTGATTACTGCAATATACATTGGGAAGAACTATATCCTTACATATAATCTTCAGAGATGTAGAAATAAAGAATTTTAAATATTTACCATTGCTTAAACCGCCTGAACTGCTCTCTAGTTTAATTGGCATATTAACACCTATGATACATGAAAGTACTTAAAATGTTTTGCCCTTATGTTCATAGAATCTGTGTATATATCCACGTGTTCTTTCTTTGCTACATTATTTATATCTTTCAAACTATTTTTGAGTATTTTGGATGAAAAAAAATATAATCTTATTATTGATAAAAATGATGTTGTATGGCCTATAAATAACGCTAGTTCTTTAATACCTTGGTCATTTATTTGGAAGAGTTGAGATAATGTTGCCAAGTGTTTCATTAGAGTCCTCGATGTAAGTACTTCAGGAATTTATAAACATGCTATTTTAGCATGCTTTTGTAAAACTTTATAAATAATTATGCGGTTACTGGTATTTGTGTTTGCAAAAACGCAAGTGTTATCGTCAAGAACGGAATTATTTCTTGAACCTATTAGCAAATAAATATAAAATCCTAATATAAAAAAAATCTCATAAACATTGACACTGGGTAGTTTACGAGACTGTACCACTCCCATTATATTACATCTGTCAATTCCTTCAAACATACACTGTTGGTTCGCTGGAAAGGACATACAGCTGTGGATTCTCGACCTTATCTTGGAGAGAACTATGCTGTGTATTTACAGACACAATTCTGATATGGAAACATAAACAGCCGACACTCCGAAAGACATTCTGACGCGTTTGTTTACTTGATGACCAAACTTATCTTAATGGTCCGGTCAATGCATCTCGTTCTTTTCCCTTGGTGCTCTTAGATACTATAGGATCGATAAACTATTTATTTTTTAATTTAACTTGTTTTCAAATTAATTGTCATATCATCTCTTTCCGATTTTAATAATCTAAAAGTGACTATTATTTGCTGTATATTGTTACAATTTGGTAACATTACAAACATGTTAACACTTGTATTAACAGATGTAACACTTAATATGACCTACGCCATATATATTCACTAAAAGTTAATACCAATGTATTCAATAAACATATTAATTAAATAAAATAAAGACTACCAGCGGCTAAAGTCGAGGATAGAAACAAATGTTTCCGTCTTTATACGACCATTTTGACGCTGGGAGAATACGATAAAATATTTACGTTTACGCCGTATGTAAATGAGAGAAAGAGATGGAAAAGATAGAATGCAGAAAGTCAGTTTTTCGGGCATTCGTCCACGAGAGTACTTGTCGAGTGCGAGGCTTTATCTTTGTATGGCTTGGACCTATGTTTGTTTACACCAGACAGTTTGATATCGTAATATAAACTGACAACACTCGCACAGATGTCATTTAGGTTAATGTATACAATACAGAGATTAACGAAAGATGATTCAGTATTTATTGACCTTTAGCTACCGTCCTGCACATTTCTGTCACATTAGTACTGCCGTTGTAGCTCACAGGCACGAAATTTCTAAGTGTCATTTATTGTGCCGTTTAACAATTTATCTTGCATTTACTTTATAAAAATTGTTTTTGAATATTCTGGTTGCATGTGACTAGGGTAAACGTAGTTTTATGAGATCAGTTATATTTTATTTACTAATTGAAAACTGTAGTAAATAAAACCTTCTACAGGTTTCAGCGCAGTTTAGCTAAAAAGACTTATAATTGCACGATAATTAACATACACTAATTATATCTTGTTCACTGATTTTACACACTTAACTTTATGTACAAGATAACATTTGACACATTATAAGCTTTATTTATGGAAACGCATTAGAAATAATAACTCAATTTTGACAGCAGTATTTACACAGCGGCTCAGAACATTCTAGACATATTGGCTGTTCAAAGTCAGCTTACAAAGTGTAACTAGTCCTTCTATTTTTTGTTGCTGGACAAATTCTACATTGTTTATAACAATTTATCTATACAAATAGAAAAATTTGTAAATTTCTGGAGGTTGCATTTTTTCGAAATCATCTTCATCGATGCACTTCGTTGAGATTCGGTATCATGATCTTTTACTAAATTACTTCTGCACTCTGTTGCACAATTCCCCCTATTCTCTTTAATGCCTTCTAAAAGTTGGTCATTAGATACAGCACCTGAATCACTGTCTTCTTCGGCTAACCCGTCGCTGATGGTCAGGCACGATGACGGTAGTTAAAGGTTAAGCTTGGCATTTGTAGATATTGGCATAATAGGTTTTCTGAATATATATAAACTGATCAAGATAAGTCGATGAAATGATGTGGGTCAACAAATTCTCTTTGTCGTTTATTTTAAGTTGTATAAAGGTTGAAAAAATATAAGGTCTACTTATTTATAGTTTTTTTATTTACGGTTATAGTAGAAATTTTTCATTAACGGATGGTTGAAAAGTCATCCGCTGCCCCCGCTAACGATATCATCCTTTTTAAAAGAAAAAAGAAAAACACGAAACGAGAGAAAATTAATTACCCGAAGAAGAATGAGAAAAAAAACATAAATGTTTAGATAGTCTAAGTATAAATCGAAAGAAAATATATGACAATTAGGTAGACAATATACATTATTTTAAAAATTAAATAAAAAAATTTAATTTTTATAAAATTATCAATTTGGCACAAACCGTTATCTTTTCAAATTGAATCGTTCGAGCATACAGTCTTTAAAATTCTTAAAGCACATGGACAGGCTGCTTTGAAACACTGCTTCAAGCTATAAAGATTAGTTTGACAGACATGACGTAAACAAACGTGCTAGAACTGCTATCGGAGTGCCGCCTGTTTATATTTTCATATCACAAACATTTCTGTCAATAGATGTAGCACAGCTTCTGTCCAATACAAGGTCGGGACCCGACTTTTTCTTTTGGTTATGTTGCATAGTTGGAAACATGCCAATTTCGGGCGATTTATTGTCAATGGGATATAATCACCCCTTGGTAACCCCTTACATCTTATTTTGATGACAAGGGACTAGGACCTTCGAAAATCTTCGAATGCCCATTTTTGGGCAATATTTTAGATTCTGGCAAGTTTTACCTCAAATCACCCACAGCGACACCCGCAGTCCTATCCCGGATTGTATATGGCCAACTTCGGTGCTAGGATTAGACTCAGCATCATTAAAAACCCCCAGTGATCATTTTATATCGATCTCTTAGCCTCTGACCTTTTTACTCCAATTCTCCCTATGCTACTCCCGTACAGCCTACACCCGTCCCTCCCTGGTGTCTTTCGATGACGGCATTCAATTCAGCATCCTCAAAAACCTCCGAGTGGTAAATTTCAAGTAATTTTTTGACTTTTGATATTTTTACCCCAAATCATCCCTTTGGCACTCACGTAGAGTCACATACGTCCATCCCCGGGACTTTCGATGACGCCATTGATAGCAGCACGCTCAGAAACCCCCGAGCGGTTATGTTCCAGCGATTTTTTATACTTCTGACATTTTCACCCCAATTTACCCCTTTGCTAGTCGCGTGGAACCACACCAGTGGATCCCCGGTGACTTTCGGTGACGGCATTGAATTCCGTATAATCAAAAATTCCCGAGTTCTTATTTTCTAGTACTTTTTTGACTTTTGACATTTCTACCCCAAATCATCCCTTTGGTACTAACGTAGAGTCACAACCGTCCATCCCCGGTGACTCTAGATGACGTCATTGAATTTAGCATCCTCAGAAACCCCCAAACGGTCATTTCCCGCGATTTTTAGGCATCTGACATTTTGACCCTAGTTCAACCCCATTGGTGCATTGGTTTAGCCTCACCAATACATCCCCGGAAACTTTCGACGACGGCATTGAATTCAGCGTCCCCAAAAACCTCCGTGCGGATATTTTCCAGCGATTTTTTGACTGCTGACATTTTCACCCCGATTCACCCCTTTGGTACTCGCGTGGAACAACACCAATGCATTCCCGGTGACTTTCGATAACGGCATTGAATTCCGCCTCATAAAAATTCCCAGAGTTGTTATTTTCTAGTATTTTTTTTACTTTTTACATTTCTACCCCAAATCATCCCTTTGACACTTACGTAGAGTCTCATCTGTCCATCCCCGGTGACTTTCGATGGCGGGATTGAATTCAGCATCCTCAAAAACCCCCGAGTGGTTATGTTCCAGCGATTTTTTGAGTTTTTACTTTTTCACCCCAACCACCCCTTTGGTACTCGCGTGGAACCATACCAGTGCATCCCCGGCGACTTTCTGGGACGGCATTAAATTCCGCCTTACCAAAAACCCCGAGTGGTTATTTTCTAGTTATTTTTTGACTTTTGACTTTTTTACCCCAAATCATCCCTTTGGTACTTACGTAGAGTCACATCCGGTCCATTCCCGGTGACTCTAGATGACGCCATTGAATTTAGCATCCTCAAAAACCTCCGAACGGTAATTACCCCGCGATTCTTAGACATCTGACACTGTCACCCTAATTCAACCCCTTTGGTACATGGATTTAGCCTCACAAGTACATCCCCGGAGACTTCCGATGACGGCATTGAATTCAGCATCCTCAAAAACCCTCAAGCGGATATTTTTCAGCGATTTTTTGACCTCTGACATTCTCACCCCAATTCACCCCTTTGGTACTCTCGTGGAACCACACCAATGCATTACCGGTTACTTTCGGTGAGGGCATTGAATTCCGCCTCATCAAATTTCCCCCGAGTTTTTATTTTCTAGTAATTGTTTCACTTTTGACATTTCTACCCCAAATCATCCCTTTGGCACTCACGTAGAGTCTCATCTGTCCATCCCCCGTGACTTTCGATGGCGGCATTGAATTCAGCATCCTCAAAAACCCCCGAGTGGTTATGTACCAGCGATTTTTTGACTTTTGACTTTTTTACCCCAAATCATCCCTTTGGTACATGGGTTTAGCCTCACCAGTACATCCCCGGTTACTTTTGATGACGGCATTGATTTCAGCATCCTCAAAAACCCCCGATTGGTCACTTTCCAGCGATTCTTTGTCCAATTCAAATATATACATTACGTAGTACGATTGATATCCATGTGGATGCCAGCAATGTTGCCAAGTTTGTGGCTGCCATAATGTTAGAGAATTGTTGAAATATACAGTAAATTTATATACAGGAGGCGACTATGCTGCCCCTGGCGGAAATGTTACGAACTTGTGATATACAAATCCCGTTCACTCTGCTATCAATACGAGCACCGTTTGGTTATTACAAATTATTTTTTAAAAATTCAGAACGACCATAGAACTTCCAAATACAGTATACCACCAAAAAAACACTTCTTATTACACTTATTGACATGGTTTTTATTTCGATTATTGTCAGAGGGTGTTACATTACCATGGATTACTATGTGGCAGCCGTATACGGCTGCCACAAGTACCCGGCTGCCAGTTTGAATGCAAAATGACCAATGTATGGTCTCCGTATTGTTAGCAGGCTGTATATATATATATATATATATATATATATATGTATATATATATATATATATATATATATATGTATATATATGTATATATATATATATATATGTATATATATATATATATATATATATATATATATATATATATATATATACAGTAGTTATAGAATACACTATTTATAGTGATTTAATAGTAATTATTTTAAAAAAAGTAAATAAAATAAAATCTCTCTTTGTTGATATAAGTAGGTATTACCTTCAATTTAAAAATAAAATATATATAATGCTTAATTTACTACTTTTGATTGGCTCATGTCTCTTCAAGTTTTTGTCTTTTGTATGTAAAGGCATAATCACGTATTCAGGTCGCACATATGCTGAATGTGGTGTAAAGTGTTTTGACATATCACAAAGAATGTATCGTCACCCGTGCGTGAATGTGGGTGGGTTTGTTAATATTTAATGCATAGAACAAGGGTAAAAACGTAGTATATCTCGGAGACATCGATATTTATACGTAAATAGCCCTGCCTACGCTGTAAACGTGACATTCCCAATGTAATAAAGCCTGTGAAATACGATACACGGGCGATTAGAGGCATATTCCTGATACCTCGCAGTATTTATAACGTCATCTTTGGCAGAATTACACAAGGAAACTAACTCAATTCATTATTATTTGCATTTTCGTCAATAATCGTAACGAAATTTATGAAAAATATAACTCAGATCTTGGGGTTAGAACTGGAGTGCAGAAACGTTTTCCTTGAAACCCGCAACTGGTTTTAATTCAACCGAATTATTTACGGTTAGGAGAACATTATCAAAATACCTTTAAATGACGAGAAAAAGTAATTGGTTTTTAAAAATACATTATATAAACATTTACATACTCTTTAAACACTATATAAACAATTACATACTCTTTAAACATTATATAAACAATTACATACTCTTTAAACATTAAATAAACAGTTTAGATAATTTATAAATTAATTAAACTATTATAACGACATAGAGTCTAACTTCGAAATATTAATAAGAGAATAAATGAATTAGTCATTGATTTTGCTGTTCTGCTAAATAAGAAAAAAGTCATAATTATTTTGTTATTTTTTTGCAGAAAGAATAAATAATTTATAATAGTAATAAGATGTTTCCTCATTTAATGAATTTATTTTAGCGTTTTAAAATATATCTTTCAAAATATATTTATAGTGCAACACTCTTAAAAATAAGGTGTTACATATAAATTCATTTATATATTTAATGTTTATTTAATAATTATATCTTCCCAATATAAAAGAAAATGTTTGTTTTATTCGTGCTCATTGTGAAGCTATCATACATAGTAGCGCCCCTAGCGGGTAAAAATGTAAAATATCGTACGAGGTAGTAACTCAGGTTAATTAACTCACATCACCTCATGTGACGTAACCATGGTCTGATATCGCATGATCTGACGGACCAATCAGAATATTCAAAATGATAAGTGAGGGTGGGAAAATTCAGTTGGCGTGTCCTTGCAGAAGTCGCAGTTCTCCAAAAGTCTTTGAACGAGACGGACGTAATGGCACTTTCGGACATAACTTAGAAATTTATAAGCTTCCAGTTTTCAAAATTTAAGATGCCAAGGCCGGTACCAAATTTTATTAACGGTTATTTATTAACGGTAATTTTATTAATCTGTTGTATGTATTTACGTAATGTAGTAATGAAATGTGTCTATTTATGTAATGTGGTAAACAAATATCTGTAATCAAATATGTGTAGTTATGTAATTAAATAATCAAATGTGTGTAATCTGACATGTGTCGTTATGAAATGTAGTTGAACTAAGGTGCAAAAAACTGTATTTAATAGTGAGTTCAAGTGAAAAATGAGCTTAACAGTATTTCTATATTTGAAAGTAGTATAATTGGAATACATTCAAAATTATAACTTATTCAAAAACATTGACATTTTGCCCAAGTAACTCACATTGTTTAAAATAATGTCACATTTCCAATTAGAATGTCAATTTCAAATAAATACAATTACTGTTATGCCATTTTCGACTTAAGTACACACGTACTTAACCGACGAAGATGAGCTTACTCGGGAAACAGACTAGGTTTTAAGCGGGTACTGATTACCTCGGAGCAAGAAAAGGAAAGCTGATTCATCGTCTAAGTGGACCACAATAAGGTACTAGTGGGACAGCGGGACTGCAGAGGTCACCCAACGATGAGAACGTCAGCTCGCAAGTTAATATAACTGCAGTCAAAGATTATAACAGACCAGACGATATTCTCAATGCTTTGTCTAGGAATGACTTCAAACTTACGAAATAACAATGCGTGGAAAATTAACGTGAAAGATTCAGAATCTAACCGACCACTAGAATCGAGGCGGAAAACATTTAATGGTTTTCATAAGAAAGAAAAGGCAGACCGCTACGGGTGAGGGTTAGTGGACTATATGCCTCATGCAGGAAGATTGGCGTCATTGATGATCAAAAAGGTCGAGAGTTCAAGCCGATGGATGACGAGAATATCTCAAAGAAGGAATCCAATTTTAATTAGCAGGTGCAGTGGGGACGACAAGTTAAACAAGCAGGAGAACACAAAACGAGGTTCAAGATGATCATCCATAGTGTGTCAAAATAGAAGCTTTGGGAAAGAAAGCAAGGACGATCGCTCAATGCAAAAGATGTCCAGTGTTTAATCATACTGAAACCTACTGTCGCAATGAAGCAAGGTGTTCGAAGTGCGCCGACATACAATACACCAAGGTTTGTACTGTTTGCAAAAGGTTAGTCAAAGTGTATACATTATAAAGGAAGCAACCGACCAACTGTAGAAAGTGCGAAGTCACCAAAGAATTTCAAAAACGAAGAAAGGCAAACACTAAATCAGTTGGACGAAAAAAAAGAGTGCAGCCAGTAAAAGCAAAGCTGGTCTCTGACCTTGTTTGAGTAAAACCAAGTTCTGCTTCCCAAGTTATCTTTTAAGACCTAACTAATAGAATGACGAAGCCTCACCCCTAGAGTAAAAACTGGCTCAAATCTTCAGACGACTTCAGGTGCAGAGCGAAGCGCGGTCCATTATTTTATTTGGAATTAATGGAGATAAACATCAGTAGGTCCAGACAGACTAAAACAGCCAGTCAGCGTCATA
>JBAIZL010000007.1:22448014-22480514 GCA_036971475.1 Prosapia bicincta | reverse complement strand
ATCCAGTGTTCACTAAGAAAATACAGTGAGCATCGTTCGTGGTTTGAAGGAATAATACATAATGGTTTAGCGATTATAGTCAGAACCGTAGGGAGGGATTAGAGGAAAGATTTAAAATGGTGTTTAAAAGCTCTGAAATCCACAGACGGAAAATTCCCTTTCAAATTATTGATAGAAATAATAGATAAGTAAAGAAAAAACAAAACGTAAAGTAGATAACTTTAAGGGATAACCGAAGAGACAACGATAGAAATGGATATTTTAAGAGATAGCTAAAGAGACAAGTGAAGTGGCAACTTTAAGGAGTAACTGAAGAGGCAAGAAGTGGAGTGGATACTTTAAGATATAACTAATAACACAACAAGTAAAGTGGAAACTTTAAGGACAAATGAAGAGACAACAAGTAAAGTGGACACTTTAAGAGATAAAATATGCAACAAGTAAAGTGGAAACTTTAAGGATAACTGAAGATACAACAAGTAAAGTGGAAACTTTAAGGACAACTGAAGAGACAGCAAAGTGGACACTTTAAGAGATAAAAGATACAACAAGTAAAGTAGCAGCTTTAAGAATAACTGAAGAGACAACAAGTGAAGTGGCAACTTTAAGGATAACTGAAGAGAGAACAAGTAAAGTGGACACGTTAAGAGATAAAAGATACAACAGGTAAAGTAGCAACTTTAAGGATAACCGAAGAGACAACAAGTGAAGTGACAACTTTAAGGATAACTGAAGAGAGAACAAGTAAAGTGGACACGTTAAGAGATAAAAGATACAACAGGTAAAGTAGCAACTTTAAGGATAACCGAAGAGACAACAAGTGAAGTGACAACTTTAAGGATAACTGAAGAGAGAACAAGTAAAGTGGACACGTTAAGAGATAAAAGATACAACAGGTAAAGTAGCAACTTTAAGGATAACCGAAGAGACAACAAGTGAAGTGACAACTTTAAGGACAACTGAAGAGACAACAAGTAAAGTGGACACTTTAAGAGATAAAATATGCAACAAGTAAAGTAGCAACTTTAAGGATAACCGAAGAGACAACAAGTAAAGTGGAAACTTTAAGGACAAATGAAGAGACAACAAGTAAAGTGGACACTTTAAGAGATAAAATATGCAACAAGTAAAGTGGAAACTTTAAGGATAACTGAAGATACAACAAGTAAAGTGGAAACTTTAAGGACAACTGAAGAGACAGCAAAGTGGACACTTTAAGAGATAAAAGATACAACAAGTAAAGTAGCAGCTTTAAGAATAACTGAAGAGACAACAAGTGAAGTGGCAACTTTAAGGATAACTGAAGAGAGAACAAGTAAAGTGGACACGTTAAGAGATAAAAGATACAACAGGTAAAGTAGCAACTTTAAGGATAACCGAAGAGACAACAAGTGAAGTGACAACTTTAAGGACAACTGAAGAGACAACAGGTAAAGTGGACACTTTAAGAGATAACTAAAGATACAATAAGTAAAATGGGAACTTTAAGAGATAACTAAAGAGGCAACACGATCGAAAACATTCTGTCTCAATAAGTTTTCACAAATTTACAAAATTTAAAGTTCGGATAGTCATAAACTGTTGTAAAAGTGATTAATCAAGATTCACCGAAGGTAATGGAGTACAAAATTCAAGAAGTAAATAAAGAGACAACAAGGGGCGACTGTAAGAGATAAATAAGGAGACAACAAGTAAAGTGGCCACTTTGAGTAATAACTTAAGAGAGATAAAGTAAATTGGCAATTTCAAAACATAACCTAGGGGCATTAACAATTAAAGTAGCAACTTTAATAAATAACTAAATACAACAAGTAAAGTGGAAACATACGGGATAACTAAAGAGTCAACAATCATAATGGCGGCTTTAAAGTGATGTTAAATATCAAGAAATGACGCAAAGCAAATCCAACCACTTAGTATCTACCCAATCGAAACTATCCACTCACTCACCCAACCACATTTTTAACTACCCAGAATACAAATACATACATATAATCCACTTATATATATATATATATATATATATATATATATATATATATATATATATTTGAAAATGTAAAATTATGTTGTTCCCAAATTTAACTTTGGGAACAATCTAAATTTGAATTCAGTTGGAGTAGTTCCACAGAAACCAAAGGTTTCAGTAAGGAAAACATTTTCTAAAGAAATAGCTTTATGTTATATTACTGCATTTCTGGATTTTACATTCACAATGAGATGAACACTAAGGATGTTGTTCAAGGATTACCTAAATTATTTACGATTCCAGTGAGATTTAATTTTCTTAAACCTGAGTTTTAACCAGTCCAAAAGGAAGAACTTGGAACATTTAGGGCATTTTATGTATTTAGTTTCATTTATAATTCTCATTGCTTTAGGTTTAGTTGGTTTCAGTGGTTTGCAGGTTTTAGCTTTTCTCTTTATTAGTGCCTTCTTATTCTTCCTTTTATATTGTCGTTTTCGAGTTACTCTGCATTTTACTTCTGTCCGACATTTTCTATTCTTGCAAGTTTTTTTGCTATTTGTTATTGCTTTATATCCCAAGTATCTATAGGTCTTGCTTTTATCTGCTTTAACAATTTTGTTCTGCAAAGCTTTCTTCAGTGCTGTTTTTACCTAAAAGAAAGTTTAATTAAAAACAAAAACTATTATAATTTTGAAAATATGTGGAAAATATTTTTTCTTTTAAATAATAACCTATCCAAGTGATGTATGTTTTTACCTGCGACAAAATATCCCCGTCATGTTCGTAGTTGCAACGGATGTATTCTGCAATCTGCTCGGCCGAGCTTCCGGACTTGCGAGCAAGGTTCAAGTCTCCTAAAGCAGATATGACCCTAACAATAAACTTGGGAGAACTGTTAACGGCTTCGATCGAATCAAACTCCATTTTAAATAAAAACCATTACTTCCATAAGGAATTTTATAGGTATTCCAAATCTATTTGAGATTGTTTATAGCTAGTAACCATAGAAACTCGTACATCGAAACAAATCTAAACAAAGAAAAAACGTCGCTAAAAATTCACATTACGAATGTATTACATTCGAAAATTATAGGAAAGTCAATGTATAATGTGTTTGATTAAAGGTGAATAATTATAGTCGTACGCTAACATCTTAAAATGTTTATATAATTTTTTATATCATAAATGATTTAGGCCTATGGAGGAAATATTATTCACTTTAAAAAAAAAATGTTTTTGTATTATGTTTTTTGTAATAACAACACCTGTATTTGAATTGAGTTTTATTTTCCAATCTTATTCTGAAGGTGTTTTCAAAAATTTGTTTCCAGTCTATACCTTTTCCTACATTCGTATTTGAGCTCTTACTTATCAACAAGAAGAGGTTTGTCGGCTAAGGGTATTTTATATCATTTATTAGATTTACATTTAATAAAAATATTTTGTAATTAATGAAGAAACAATTTCAACATGTAAGAAATAACTGTCAAAGACATTTGACAAGTACCCTTTATATATATATATATATATATATATATATATATATATATATATATATATATTATAATTTAGCCATAATTTTACATTTAGGTATCCCACACTATCCGGCTTGTAATATGAAATATATTACGTAAATTATATTAAAATTTAAGCATGGGAGTTTTGCCACAATTAAATCTATTACATAAGCATTGTGTGTAAAAAGAAATAAAATAATAAGAAATAATATAAAAATATGTTTTAAAGACAATTCCTAATTAGGTAAAAAAACTAATTTTAATTTAGTTACTTTTTATTAAATACTACATTTATATAAATAAAGTAACAAAACCTATGCGTTGAAACAGCTGTTCTATTACACAATCTATAACATAAAATCAGCGGTTTTATGAAATCATATGTTATCTCTTGTTTTAAGCCAAATAGGAAAAAATAGCTTTATTTCATACCTTGCCTCTTTTGTGAAAAGGTTTTCTCCCATGTAAAGCTGAAATTAAAGCATTATTAAATTATATTATTGAATTTCTATTTGAAAAAACTATATTAACATCAAGTGTCATCCACTACAATATAAAAAAAAAATATATTTGAACCTGAGTGGATAAATAAAACGTATTTTATTAACATCGAAAATTTGATCAAGATATATATATATGATGAACAATTACTATCTGGAGTACATCCGTTCATTCTGCAGTCCATAAATTCGCAGTTCCGACGTTTCACTAGAATCTCATCCAGCATTGACGAGGTGAACCCAACAACAGTAGAAGAGCGAGTGTATATATGTATGTATACATACATATATATATGTATGTATACATACATATATATATATATATACATTCACATCTATATGTGTATATAAGTGAAAGTGGTGAATAAATAGAAGGAATAGAAAAAAATATTTTAAATTCTGGAGCCACCGAGTGGCTCCATCCTTTCATCGTAAAGGATGGTTATATTCGTATGGTTCAGAATGTTATATTACCTATAGTTGTATACTATCTTATTTTTTTAATGTACAAATTATGTCATGATAAACAGAAATCTTAGAAGATCATACTACATAAACGTTTATGAATCCACCTGAACGATATGAATAAAAAAACAATATTTTAAATATGGAAATAATATAATAATGTAGAAATAATAATATAATATAATAAGACGGCATATAATAGTAAATATAATTAGTACTATAACTCATTTTTAACAGTGTAATAATCCAACGGTGTAGTAAAAGTGTGTATTAAAATCAATGGCGGCCTTTATAATTGAATAAGAATGTACTTGTAATTCACTTCTGGAAAACATTCGCTTTGTTATTGGTATTTGTTAATTTAGATTTTATATGTTCAACAGAATGTTCTGATATTTGTTCAACATTAGAGTCAATTTGAAATATTTAAGGATTGTAAACTTTCAAAAGCTTTGAGAAAAAGTCTGATTCTTTTTTTGTAATTCATTATATCTATAAAATAGAAATGTAAAGCATCAAATATAAATAGTATTATTTTTGTAAAAATATTGTGCGGTAATATTTTTTTTATAACAAAAGATTTTCGGATTCAAAGACAAATGCATTGTTTTTCAATCAAGATTAAATATTAGATTTATAATACTTATGCCTAAAGAACTTAAG
Source organism: Prosapia bicincta (assembly GCA_036971475.1). Lineage (NCBI taxonomy): Eukaryota > Metazoa > Arthropoda > Insecta > Hemiptera > Cercopidae > Prosapia > Prosapia bicincta. The sequence goes on along the minus strand of JBAIZL010000007.1, from coordinate 22,475,400 downwards.
ATCTTTCAGCAGATTGGCTGTAATTGGACACAAAAAACTTATAAGTATAATATCTGCTATATATAGGTCAGCTGTATTTACTATAAATGTATAGACCAATTGTTTATATTTAAAATGCAATATCTGTGACAGTTGTAATTAATATAATTGGATAAAATTAAATTTTTAAATGTCGTCAACCTCATTGTAAATTTAAGTCATAAGTCACTGTAGAAGGTTAATCTATTGATCTTTACTAAAAAGGCTATGTTTCAGTTAATGCTGTTGCAGTTTAAATTAAATTTTTAATTTTACAATCAGTAAATAAATAGCAATTGGTTTAAATTAATTCTTTTTGAAGGCCGTATAAAGATGGTAAATTTTACATTCTGTAATATAACGTTAAATATAAGTTTAAGTATTTGTTTAATATTATACATCAATGTGAACAGAACGTGTTCAAAAATATGTAATGCAATTCATCATTCGTGTTTTTAATATTTAATTACCTAGCTAAAAACAATAACTGGTGATGAATAGTTTTTAAAGTAATCAAGCAACTCCGCCACGCCGGTCCCAAGCCCGGGGCCTCATCTCATGATGAGGAAGGAGGAGGGATAGAGGAGTAACACCTCTTTAAAAAACCTTGGTTCAGCTGGCCCGGCTGATGGTACCTTGTGAGGGCTCCTTGTACAGGGTTACAGTACTAGGGGAAGGAACCCTGGAAACAAACCAAAGATGGAAGTTGTAGATAAAACCAAACCTACGGTGCAGGGGTTTGGATCCCCAGTACCGGCGACCGTCGGGAGTGAGCAAGCAGGTTCCAGCGAGTTATCATCCATCGCCTGCAAGAAATATACCTTGGGGATGGAACACTTGGTATCCTGGGATGAAAATGTGTCAAGTGGAGGGGGAAGAGATTCTTTCCCTATAAGCTTTAAAGTTCAGAGGATACCATCGTCAGGTTCAAAGTCATCTGAAGCGAAAGGAAGCGACCCAAAAATTGGCAAGAAAAAATGTGATGCCTGTCCGTTGGTTATGGAAGGGAAGAAAAATGGAAGTCCGGGAGCTTGAAACCCGGTTGCAGACAATTCTCAGCAGCTATCCCTTCACGGGAAACAGGTGAATAAAATTGCCCGAAAGGAAGCAGATCATTTAATAAAATGTAGAGACTTGCTAGGAAAAATGAAGGCTACCATGAGCAGACAAAAACTGTCAGCATTGATATTAAATTTGGCATTATGGAACTGGAAGATTTAGTAGATGATTTGAGCTACTTAAAGAGATCGCAGGAGAGATCTGAGGATTTCCGAAAAGAAGAAGAGGCATAAGAAGCTCGTTCTCCATATACGGGATAGGGAATGATAAGAGTTGCTACGAATTACCTTTAACAGGATCTAGGAGAAAACACAAACAAGGTAAGGGCAAGAGGATGGGCCTTCGCGAGTAGATAGAACAAGGACTGAGAGCCTTGCAATATCTGAGCCTAGCACAAGGACTGAGAGCCTTGCAATATCTGAGCCTAGCACAAGGACTGAGAGAATTGCAATATCTGACCCTAGCACAAGGACTGTGAGCTTTGCAATATCTAAGCTTAGCACAATGACTTAGAGCCTTGCAATATCTGACCCTAGCACAAGGACTGAGAGCCTTACAATATCTAAGCTTAGCACAAGGACTTAGAGCCTTGCAATATCTGAGCCTAGCACAAGGACTGAGAGCCTTGCAATATCTGAGCCTAGCACAAGGACTGAGAGCCTTGCAATATCTGAGCCTAGCACAAGGACTGAGAGCCTTGCAATATCTGACCCTAGCACAAAGACTGAGAGCCTTGCAATATCTGAGCCTAGCACAAGGACTGAGAGCTTTGCAATATCTGAGCCTAGCCCAAGGACTGAGAGCCTTGCAATATCTGAGCCTAGCACAAGGACTGAGAGCCTTACAATATCTGAGCCTAGCACAAGGACTGAGAGCCTTGCAATATCTGAGTCTAGCACAAGGACCGAGAGCCTTGCAATATCTGAGCCTAGCACAAAGACTGAGAGCCTTGCAATATCTGAGCCTAGCACAAGGACTGAGAGCCTTGAAATATCTGACCCTAGCACAAAGACTGAGAGCCTTGCAATATCTGAGCCTAGCACAAGGACTGAGAGCCTTGCAATATCTGAGCCTAGCACAATGACTGAGAGCCTTGCAATATCTGAGCCTAGCACAAGGACTGAGATAATTTTAATATCTGACCCTAGCACAAGGACTGAGAGCCTTGCAATATCTAACCTTAGCACAAGGACTGAGAGCCTTGCAATATCTGAGCCTAGCACAAGGACTGAGAGCCTTGCAATATCTGACCCTAGCACAAAGACTGAGAGAATTGCAATATCTGACCCTAGCACAAGGACTGAGAGCCTTGAAATATCTGACCCTAGCACAAAGACTGAGAGCCTTGCAATATCTGAGCCTAGCACAAGGACTGAGAGCCTTGCAATATCTGAGCCTAGCACAATGACTGAGAGCCTTGCAATATCTGAGCCTAGCACAAGGACTGAGATAATTTTAATATCTGACCCTAGCACAAGGACTGAGAGCCTTGCAATATCTAACCTTAGCACAAGGACTGAGAGCCTTGCAATATCTGAGCCTAGCACAAGGACTGAGAGCCTTGCAATATCTGACCCTAGCACAAAGACTGAGAGCCTTGCAATATCTGAGCCTAGCACAAGGACTGAGAGCCTTGCTATATCTGAGCCTAGCACAAGGACTGAGAGCCTTGCAATATCTGAGCCTAGCACAAGGACTGAGAGCCTTGCAATATGTGAGCCTAGCACAAGGACTGAGAGCCTTGCAATATCTGAGTCTAGCACAAGGACCGAGAGCCTTACAATATCTGAGCCTAGCACAAGGACTGAGAGAATTGCAATATCTGAGCCTAGTACAAGGACTGAGAGAATTGCAATATCTGACCCTAGCACAAGGACTGAGAGCCTTGCAATATCTGAGCCTAGCACAAGGACTGAGAGCCTTGCAATATCTAAGCCTAGCACAAGGACTGAGAGAATTGCAATATCTGACCCTAGCACAAGGACTGTGAGCTTTGCAATATCTAAGCTTAGCACAATGACTTAGAGCCTTGCAATATCTGACCCTAGCACAAGGACTGAGAGCCTTACAATATCTAAGCTTAGCACAAGGACTTAGAGCCTTGCAATATCTGAGCCTAGCACAAGGACTGAGAGCCTTGCAATATCTGAGCCTAGCACAAGGACTGAGAGCCTTGCAATATCTGAGCCTAGCACAAGGACTGAGAGCCTTGCAATATCTGACCCTAGCACAAAGACTGAGAGCCTTGCAATATCTGAGCCTAGCACAAGGACTGAGAGCTTTGCAATATCTGAGCCTAGCCCAAGGACTGAGAGCCTTGCAATATCTGAGCCTAGCACAAGGACTGAGAGCCTTACAATATCTGAGCCTAGCACAAGGACTGAGAGCCTTGCAATATCTGAGTCTAGCACAAGGACCGAGAGCCTTGCAATATCTGAGCCTAGCACAAAGACTGAGAGCCTTGCAATATCTGAGCCTAGCACAAGGACTGAGAGCCTTGAAATATCTGACCCTAGCACAAAGACTGAGAGCCTTGCAATATCTGAGCCTAGCACAAGGACTGAGAGCCTTGAAATATCTGAGCCTAGCACAATGACTGAGAGCCTTGCAATATCTGAGCCTAGCACAAGGACTGAGATAATTTTAATATCTGACCCTAGCACAAGGACTGAGAGCCTTGCAATATCTAACCTTAGCACAAGGACTGAGAGCCTTGCAATATCTGAGCCTAGCACAAGGACTGAGAGCCTTGCAATATCTGACCCTAGCACAAAGACTGAGAGAATTGCAATATCTGACCCTAGCACAAGGACTGAGAGCCTTGAAATATCTGACCCTAGCACAAAGACTGAGAGCCTTGCAATATCTGAGCCTAGCACAAGGACTGAGAGCCTTGCAATATCTGAGCCTAGCACAATGACTGAGAGCCTTGCAATATCTGAGCCTAGCACAAGGACTGAGATAATTTTAATATCTGACCCTAGCACAAGGACTGAGAGCCTTGCAATATCTAACCTTAGCACAAGGACTGAGAGCCTTGCAATATCTGAGCCTAGGACAAGGACTGAGAGCCTTGCAATATCTGACCCTAGCACAAAGACTGAGAGCCTTGCAATATCTGAGCCTAGCACAAGGACTGAGAGCCTTGCTATATCTGAGCCTAGCACAAGGACTGAGAGCCTTGCAATATCTGAGCCTAGCACAAGGACTGAGAGCCTTGCAATATGTGAGCCTAGCACAAGGACTGAGAGCCTTGCAATATCTGAGTCTAGCACAAGGACCGAGAGCCTTACAATATCTGAGCCTAGCACAAGGACTGAGAGAATTGCAATATCTGAGCCTAGTACAAGGACTGAGAGAATTGCAATATCTGACCCTAGCACAAGGACTGAGAGCCTTGCAATATCTGAGCCTAGCACAAGGACTGAGAGCCTTGCAATATCTAAGCCTAGCACAAGGACTGAGAGAATTGCAATATCTGACCCTAGCACAAGGACTGAGAGCCTTGCAATATCTGACCCTAGCACAAGGACTGAGAGCCTTGCAATATCTGAGCCTAGCACAAGGACTGAGAGCCTTGCAATATCTGACCCTAGCACAAAGACTGAGAGCCTTGCAATATCTGAGCCTAGCACAAGGACTGAGAGCCTTGCAATATCTGAGCCTAGCACAAGGACTGAGAGCCTTGCAATATCTGACCCTAGCACAAAGACTGAGAGCCTTGCAATATCTGAGCCTAGCACAAGGACTGAGAGCCTTGCAATATCTGAGCCTAGCACAAGGACTGAGAGCCTTGCAATATCTGACCCTAGCACAAAGACTGAGAGCCTTGCAATATCTGAGCCTAGCACAAGGACTGAGAGCTTTGCAATATCTGAGCCTAGCCCAAGGACTGAGAGCCTTGCAATATCTGAGCCTAGCACAAGGACTGAGAGCCTTACAATATCTGAGCCTAGCACAAGGACTGAGAGCCTTGCAATATCTGAGTCTAGCACAAGGACCGAGAGCCTTGCAATATCTGAGCCTAGCACAAGTACTGAGTGCCTTGCAATATCTGAGCCTAGCACAAAGACTGAGAGAATTGCAATATCTGACCCTAGCACAAGGACTGAGAGCCTTGAAATATCTGACCCTAGCACAAAGACTGAGAGCCTTGCAATATCTGAGCCTAGCACAAGGACTAAGAGCCTTGCAATATCTGAGCCTAGCACAATGACTGAGAGCCTTGCAATATCTGAGCCTAGCACAAGGACTGAGATAATTTTAATATCTGACCCTAGCACAAGGACTGAGAGCCTTGCAATATCTAACCTTAGCACAAGGACTGAGAGCCTTGCAATATCTGAGCCTAGCACAAGGACTGAGAGCCTTGCAATATCTGACCCTAGCACAAAGACTGAGAGCCTTGCAATATCTGAGCCTAGCACAAGGACTGAGAGCCTTGCTATATCTGAGCCTAGCACAAGGACTGAGAGCCTTGCAATATCTGAGCCTAGCACAAGGACTGAGAGCCTTGCAATATGTGAGCCTAGCACAAGGACTGAGAGCCTTGCAATATCTGAGTCTAGCACAAGGACCGAGAGCCTTACAATATCTGAGCCTAGCACAAGGACTGAGAGAATTGCAATATCTGACCCTAGCACAAGGACTGAGAGCCTTGCAATATCTGAGCCTAGCACAAGGACTGAGAGCCTTGCAATATCTAAGCCTAGCACAGGGACTGAGAGAATTGCAATATCTGACCCTAGCACAAGGACTGAGAGCCTTGCAATATCTGACCCTAGCACAAGGACTGAGAGCCTTGCAATATCTGAGCCTAGCACAAGGACTGAGAGCCTTGCAATATCTGACCCTAGCACAAAGACTGAGAGCCTTGCAATATCTGAGCCTAGCACAAGGACTGAGAGCCTTGCAATATCTGAGCCTAGCACAAGGACTGAGAGCCTTGCAATATCTGAGCCTAGCACAAGGACTGAGAGCCTTGCAATATCTGACCCTAGCACAAAGACTGAGAGCCTTGCAACATCTGAGCCTAGCACAAGGACTGAGAGCCTTGCAATATCTTAGCCTTGCACAAGGACTGAGAGCCTTGCAATATATGAGCCAAATTCCATCTAGTAATGTTCACTTGTTAAGGAAAATATGAATTACGGCCAGTGAACTGTGGTTCAAAACCGCTAACAAGTAGTAGCTAGAAGGCAGCATCAGTGGGAACTGCCCATGGAATCCGATCAAAGGACTCCAGGTCGAAGAAAAAGGAAAGCAAGAAATAAGCCACGCTCAGAGGCAGTACTTATTAAGCCTGTCAGTGGTAAATCTTTTGCGGATGTCTTACGTGTCTTTCACGATAAGATAAAGTATGAGGACCTAAATGCAGTCATAAAATCTATAAGGTAAACGAGAACAGGGGATGTTCTTTTTGAAATGTCTAGCAGGGGTAAAGTTGACTAGCCCGGCACTCAATATTTTATAGCCCAGATCGTTATTAAGGACACAGTATTTAAAGTTTCAGGAAATAATGAGTACAAACCACTAATTGTGAAACGCCATTGTGAATGGCCATCTATTTCAATGTCTATTTCAATCCTTGTTTGAATGAGGTGTTCTTCATCGTAAACACACCTCCGCCCGTCATTAAACATGATGGACATTTTTGAACAAACCCTTCAATCACAACATTAATATAAACATCAGTTATCTGTCTACAAGTATCGATTGGTCGAAATTTTTTCATATTCAAAAAGCAAATATCGCCGCTCGTCTCACACCTGGCAGTATGGTCAATTTTGTCGCATTTTTATTCGACCAAACAGCTGACCAAACTTAAGCGGAACAATACTAAGGTGAATGAGTGGTCAGCGGAGTTTGAGGGGGGGAGTGGTGTTTCAAATGCAGTCATTCGTCACAACAAAACTTTCTTTACTTTCCGAAAAACTCACGTATATTTACATGTTTCTGATATAAGGCTTATTATAAAGTTGACGTCACTACAACTCAATATAAGTATTAAACTAAGCTTTATTATAGATTGGACGTGCATTTTGTCCTTATTTTCAACCTTGTTTATACATTTTTACAATTACCATGTACAAATCACATCACAGATTAAATTAGCCCCGCCCTTTTTGAGCTTCCGAGCCCTCCCGCAAAGTTTAATTACTTCTCCGCCCGCTTTTGTCTTAAAGTTGTGTGCATTATTCTACGGCGATAACTTGACACTGCGTTGGGCTCAACTTGTTATGTAATGCTAAAGTTGGTTCTGTATTCACTAGTAATGGACTAGTAATGACGTTTTGTCAATATTAACACAGCTCTACATTTATGTCAAAATTTAAACGTTTACTGTAACGAAATCTTGTTGCTGTTCATAACGAGCTGGTTGTTAATTACTTATTACACGTTTGCTATTACTTGCGACCAGACCTTTTGTTAACTAAAGGTTGTTAAATTGTTAACTTACACTTGGAGGAAACGTTTTTGTCTTACGACTTTTTCAACCTCGTAGAACATTATGAAATATACAGACATAGCAACACACATAAAAATGACATCCTAAATGAACAAACACGACACAGATCACACATACTCTTCGATCACATCACTTCTAACTTTAAAAAATTGGTACCAAAGAAGCAGAAATGCAGCAATCCCAGCGGGAAAAATACGAGGCTGATGAAGTCGTAAGACGAAAACGTTTCCTCCAAGTGTAAGTCTTTTAGTAAATAAAAAGTCTGGTCGCAAGTAATATCAAAAGTGTAATAATATTATTGAATATCTTGAATTTAATGTTAGTTTTCCTAATATTTTTAATATTTTACTGGAGTAAAAGACAATACGATCACTTTCTCTTTAATTCATTTGTTTTAAAATTTAATATTAAGTAGTTATACAATGGTAAGAGCGGATTATTTCCTAAATGTTTTAAGGGTGTTTCACGTCTTTAAACGATGAAATTGAAATATGATTTGTTTTTTTCTCAAACCTGAGCTATTATTATTCACTTAACCTCGGTCATTTGAACGTTGTGTACACCTTGGTTAGTTGAAACCTTGATCATTTGAAATCTGCTCACTTATACTCAGTAGCATATATGATCAAAAACCTATCTATATCAGTCTTTGTATATAGGTCGTTTCGTATCTTTTTGAAAATTCTGCCTCTTCTAGGTAACAATTATATAAATATGGTATATAATGCATTATAATTTGGATTTTGTAAACTGAAGTTACATTCTGTAAGGATGATAAAGTTTCACTGAAACTCGCCTAACGAAATTACTGTACGTTAGAGCTTCTTTTATAGTTACACCATATACCTTCGTTCGCACAAGTCTGAACCTCAAATCTTATTTGTAAAATTTTTAAAATAAAAATCTACTGAAAATCATTTCATTATAAAAAATTATTTTTTAATAAATATAAACTAAAAAAAAAAAACTAAAAGATTTTCTTCCAGTTTTAAATTTATCCGAATAGAGTCTAAAGGACTTACAAAACTGATAATTTCTTTTCTTATAACATTTTACTCATTTAAAAAGTAGCGTAAAATTTATAAACCATCAATTCATGGACTGTAACACTAGCAACAGTTCTGAATCATTAATCATGATCAGGTGTTGAAAGAACTCACTATTTTCATCTCGGTTTTTCCTAATCTCTTTCTCGATAACAGATAAACGCTTCTATTCACCACTGAGAATATCTATTGAACTGTTTATCCCAGGAAAATTGATATCCAAAGTCTACAAAATCGATCCCTAAGTCTGCTTTTGATTGTGACATTAATTGTTTAAATAATACTAACAATCTTTGTCAAGGTTTAAAATCTTGTTTTATTATTACAAGCTTCATAAGCAGAACTAATTTAAAAGTTCTATTAATTGTTGAAAGTGTTAACTTATAAGCTTATTAATCATAATATGACAGTGTGTGAATATGGTAGAACTCAGGTGTCAATATTATAAAATAATAACCATTTCCCTAACAATGTCTAATAAATTATGTAACATAAATTATGCTTATTACACTTTGAAATTACTTGTGACCAGACTTTCGTTAACCATAAGTTGTTAATTGTTAACTTACTCTCGGAGGAAACGTTTTCGTCTTGGACTTCTTCAGCTTCTTCTTTTTGCCGCTAGGATTGCTGCAGTTGTGCTTTTGTGGTACCAATTGTTGAAAGTTAGAAGCGATGTGATCGAAGAGTATTTGTGATCTGTGCCTTGTTTGTTCATTTAGGATGTCATGTTTATGTGTTTTGCTGTCTGTATATTTCATATTGTTGGTAAAAAAAAACACACTAGAACAATATGAAATGTACAGACATAGCAACATACATAAAAATGACATTACTAATGAACAAACACGACACAGATCCACATACTCTTCGATCACATCACTTCTAACTTTCAAAAATTGTTACCAAGAAGCACCACTGCAGCTATCCTAGCGGCAAAAATACGAGAAAGAAGTCGTAAGACGAAAACGTTTCCTCCAAGTGTAAGTTAACAATTTACCAAGTTATAGTTAACAGAAGGTCTGGTTTCAAGTTATTTCAAAGTGTAATAAGTGATTAACAACCAGCTCGTCATAAACAGCAACAAGATTTAAAAAAAAACACCTATGCTTTAAAGCCGCTGTTGGATGAAATCATACGTTATCATTTAATTCCCTTTGATGTGACTTAAAGCGTAACTTGACGGAAATTATACTGACGCGAAATTGTGAGAATGTTTGAGAAAGAACAGAAAATTGTACTCAGTATATGAATTATTGTACTTCTCAATACAATTATAGTTTAATGTTTATCGAATAGTAATGAACATAAAAGTAAACAATTATTTAAAATTAATTTATAGTTAAACAACATTATTTACATTTCCAGTGAAATTATTATACTCGTATAATATGATTAATTTCTGCTGTGTAGTTATTTTATTCCATTGAAACATTTATCATTATTTACACAAAGGATTCATTGATTTGAAATAGTATTTACATTTATATTGAAATACATTTTATTACAATAAAAAAAAAATATAATATAGAAGTAACGGATTCGAATACATTGTGACTTTCCTAGCTCCTCGCTTGTTGTCGATGACGTAGGTACTGATAAACCTGGCTCAGGTAATAACCTATAGACCTTAAAGCGTTGACTTTTAAAGAAGATATGTTCTTGAGTGTAAAATTTAAAAACTAAGTGAAATTATAAATTGAGAATAACAAAGTGAAATATTCTTTAAAATGTGTAGCTAAAAGAAGAGGTTTAATGGATATGTTTGTTGTTAACCTCAGACCAATTAATGCTGTTGAATGTCCTTTGAGTCTATAAGTAAACTTTAAGCACATCTCCCAACTAGCGTTAACTTTAAACCTCATTACGCTATCCAGCAACACAATGACTTAACTGTCCATTGTGGAAACTTATCGAGTTAAACTTTGTAATTGCCTTAGTAACTCGTGTCCTCATAGGCAGATCCCCACAAGTTATTCAATACACGCGCACAAACATGGCTGAAAACAAAATGATTGTGTCACCAAACGTACACTAAGTTTAATACATGAATCTGAATAATCTCTTGAAAGATATTTTACGATGAAACTATATAGCGTGATGGTTTTACCTTCGTATAAAGGTGAAGATTTATAATGACTGAATAAAGATTTAGCTATCATTTTGTGTAAATTAAAATCTCCGAATTTCCAGAGTCAAAAAATAAAAAGCACCTATTTAGGAATGCTTATGACGATCTGATTGGAAATTAACAGTAAAGTATTAGAACTAATTACACAATGTTCTTACAGACACTTGTAATGGTAACAAAGTAAATTTATTCACAACTAAACGAACTGAGTTGCCTGGTACGACCAGTGAATGTCAATCAAAGACTGGAAGCTGGAAGTGATAATTGTGATGAAAAGGTACAGCTAGAAGAACTAACGGTCAATTAAGGGCAATAATGAACATTTCTTGATTTTGGACGAAAATTTCAAAATAAATTCTAAAGTAATTCCAGTTAACATCATATCACATAACTGGGAACAATATATATCTGGCAGTCATACATGTAGACAGGTGGACCGACAGACAGTTAGACAGACAGGTAGGCCATCCATGGCAGAGGCTCCGTCAGTTAAGATAGCTGATAAATTTTTCATAAATAAAGAAAACCTTTTCATAGTCGTTTTTAATGCGTAAAATAAATATACAGACCTTTTTAAGTCTTTGACGATACTATTATTTTTTATTTGTGCAAATATTGTAGTTAACACAAGTAAATGAAACCTCTAAACCACAAATAACTTTTTTCTTTATTTAAAACCTTATGTACATTTCAATTGCATAGCAATCATCCTCAGAAGAAATTTACAATAAAAAAGATTTTATTACCTCTGAGGATGATTGCTATGCAATCGAAATGTACATAAGGTTTTAAATAAAGAAAAAAGTTATTTGTGGTTTAGAGGTTTCATTTATTTGTGTTAAACATTACACCACAGTTGTTTTATACAGTTAAAAATTTGTAGTTATTTAAATTATTAAAGTTGAAAGATTAAAATTTATTAAACTAATAATTTGAAAAACAAAATTAACAATTGTAAAAAAAACAATTAACTCGTGGTATCCTTGTTGATGATGTCCGGATAAATTTTTACGTTTGAATTTAGTAAAATAGCGACTTACAGAACATAAAATTTCAAAAAATGTATGAAAAACTCATTCAGTCAGGAAAGGTTTAATACCAATACGCCTACCCCAACGCTTCCTAGCGGCAAACCTAGACACTGAAGAGATGGCTTAGCGCGTTCGAAAACGTTAGATATCGAAAGCTGTTCATAATTGAGCATTCACGTTCGACAAGTCTACATTTTACTAAGAATAATAACGAAATCTTCATCTTAGTAATAAATATATTATTATTCATAATAATAATGCCGGCCATATTTAGTAAATCTCATAAGGGAAACGTTCGACTAGATAGAACAGACCTTCTCCAAAGTGAAGATTATATATTCATAATATGCAAACTATATTAACTGCATGGTTTATGTAATCCAAAGTTTCAAAGATTCTCAAAGTTGTAATGCCAAAAGGGTCCACTTTACGACTGTCTTGTGGCAATCTGAATTAGCAAGATCTATTAACACAGGTACTGTTTTCCTGCTTACTATAGCTTGTCCGTCGTAGTGGTAGACTTCCTAAAACTTCTACTTTCAATTCTCTTTTACTGTAGCATACATAGAAAAAACTAAAACTCGATTTAATCAGAGATGCTTCAGAAACTACGTTCCCATACTCAGTAACGAATTGACACTTGTTCGTGTCTGTTTTTGCTAGTAAATGTTTATCACTGATGATGGTTACATAGTTTCTGAAACAAGTCAGATATATTTATATGCTTTGTTGTTTTGAGAATTACGTTTTTGTGCTCTATTCGTACACTACAGTCTATAAATCTTCCAAAGTAAAGCCTAAACCAAATTATATCGAAAATGTAAACAGCAGTTACAAAAGCTTTATTTAGATTTCACTAACATATTTAGAATCATAAGCTTACAACTGAACTCCATATACGTAGATGTTATTTGAGTTTGTGTTATGAGCTAATGCAATTTATAATGTAAACTGACACAAACTTAATACAACAAATTATATCTTTAAACCCATTTGTAAACATAATTCTTAATAATTACAATTACTATTTACAAAATACAACTAATTAAATAAAGAAATAAATCATTAAGAATTGTAATCCAGCAAATATGAGTTACTTACCCGTAATTTTGTCTTATTTTTCTACAACTTGTTTCTTCGGCTCAAAACGAGGCTTTTTACTTGCTATCGTTTTATCTACGTCATCTCTCCACCATCAAATGCATCGCCATCTTTACCCTTTCTTCAAAGAAGTACTATTTATTACAAACTCTTTCGGGGGGTCATTCTTTTGCCCCCATTATCTACAAAAGCTTACACGAAGTGGATGTGTCTTGCCATATTATTTAATGCTCTTATCACTTAAGTTTGAAGTTCTGCCAATTTTGGATCGTTAAATATCGTGATGAAATTCATTCCACTTACAGACTTATATTTATAAGTCTATTTTGATATATTGTAGAAGACACCCAAATTCCGAGGTGTTTTAGGTGATACTTTTATTAATGAGTTTCTCAATTACTTCTATAGTTTTATCCAAGATTAGCAGTTCCGTGCTTTAATTGCCATTATACCTTTATTCATGCGATGTTGAGTTCCTTTTTTTTAATGTTGCCTTTCTTGTTCTCATTCCTTTAGTTGTTCCATTTTATAGATTTTAAACAATAAATGCAGTTCAACCGATTTACAAATCAGGCACAAATATTTATTTACACAGGCAACGTTTCAATAACGGATGCGTTTATTGTTAACAGTCTTACAACAACGTCAGGACGATAACTTGCCTGAAACGTTGCCTGTGTAAATAAATAGTTGTACGTGACTCTCAAGACAACCTGATTCATTATTTAAACAATAATTTCTGCTACTATAAACATGATTAATTTAAATAATGTAATTCGCTATCACCTACTACCACATTACAGCCAGTCATAGACATTCACCATTGCGATTACTGCTTTTAGCATTCTCACCATGCACCTAGATTTATTTCATCCTCGGCAACGACTCACCCAAACTTTGATCATCCACAAAGAACAGAATAATTAGTACATCATTTTACCTCTTAGACACTCTGGTTCAACTCATTACGGCTATGTCAAGCTATAAAGTGAAGAAGATCACAAAACCCTCTGAATTTAAATAAAAAAGTCCTCTATCTAATCATATTCTTTCCGTCTTCTTACCTACTCAAATTAAAATTCTCCTGAATTGGAATCGCACCTCTTTTTAAATTCCGTCTATTAGCTCACACTCTCCTGTTATAAATTTAGTACAAATTTTCAATCGTTTATAAAATACGTTTTTATTAATTCAATCAAGTTCAAATACATTTTTTTAAATTGATGTTAATACAGTTTTTTCAAATATGTATACAATAATTAAATTAGAAAATATTGGGTATCTAGGCCGGATTCGAACTGAGTATTTTCATGTTCGAGGTCTAGCGCTTCGTCACTGAGCCAACATTCCCATAGCTAAAAAACTACTAAAAAATGTATACGAATTTGTCTTTTTCTGGTTGTTGTCAAAACCTACATTTTACAACCTTCAATTGTTATCATGGTTACCATAGAGTATCATACATAATGCTCTAAGATTAAAAAAACGAATGAAAAGAATAAAACAAACTGGATTAACGGTATCCTTGCTTTACAAACGGACAATGCGAAAGGAAAGCGGAAAGATACTAAAACACAATGCAAGCGACGAAAAAAATAGTAACAAACAAAAATGCTAGTCCTACACCATACATAGAAAGAAATTGTAAAGAAATTTGCTTTCTATTTTGTCACCTAATATTGTTATTCTCTCATATGTATATGCTTATTTATATTAAGTGTAATATAAAATAAAAATAAAAAACAAAATTTTCTTTGATAATTTAGGTAGGAATTGACTTACATTTTCTTTTTTTATGTTACTTGTCTACCAGTGATATATTAACAGCCCTAACTCTATCTGCATCCAGTTAGTATTAATGAAGATGGAGCTGCAAAAGTATGGGAACCACCAAACTCTCTTCTCTGATTGAATGACTGACTCCACAGTCTCAGTCTTGACCTCTATGTACGATGTCTCTATTGACCCACGTGAGTTTCTCTTCTCCAAGACCATCTCAGATAATAAAGTAGGTAAGTTTTCTATAACGGATCTGACCCTCTGATAATCCTAAACTAATTTACAAGATCTAAGTGATGGCTTGTAGTTAAGCATTGTCTCATATGTTTTAAATCGTAATTACTCACCTAAAGACGTTATCGTACTAGAAACGCGCAGGAAAAAATAAAATATCTATTGTGCGTTTGTTTTCGATGAGCCCTCCTATGTAGTCGATGTTTAACCAGGTAGGACACAGTAGCTCTAAACTGGAAATGACGTTTGTTTAAAATCAAAGTAGGGGACTTTATGTACTCAGGCATTCCCTTTCTAATAAATTATATCTTCGGTTTCAGGGGGTATTTTACTAAAGTATGTTTCAATTCTGCTTTGGTCTGTAGAAACAATTCCATTTCCTTCACCGCCTTTGTTTAACTGAAATTCAACTTTAGAATCAAAAGCTTGTCATTGTTGGAAAATGACAATAGAAGTGTTTCCAAAACAGGATAACGTTGAAGTTTGCTTTCACAGTCCTCGTAGTTTGTCACTTTGTAATAGAATATTTAAAAGTAATTTTGCCTCAATTTTGTTAAAATATTATATATTTCTTTATTTTTAGAAATGAAATTTTAATATAATTTTATTCTGCTTGGGAATGACATTCAGTGAAAATATCCGGTACGAGTATTTACTGAAAGTGTGTTTGCATGACTATATATATATATATATATATATATATATATATATATATATATATATATATATATATATTAAAATTAAATTATTTAGATATTACAGTTACTAGAAATAATGAAAAATTTGAATATAATATATATAGAAAACCAACGCAGACAAATCAAATAATACCTAATTATTCAAATCATCCATGTAACCAAAAAATGGCAGCGCTTTATAATTTATTATATAGAATGCACATAATACCAATGAACTTAAATGATCAAATAAAGGAGAAAAATATAATATATCAAATTGGTTTAGAAAATGGATATAAATAACTATATTATTTAAAGAAACAAATTTACAAATTACATACAAAACTGATAATAAAATTAAAAATTTAATGAACAATAACAAAAATCAAAATAATATGCACGAAAAAAATGGAGTATATAATATAAAATGTCAAGCTTGTAATAAATTCTATGTATGACAAACAAAAAAGAAATTAAAAGAAAGATACAAAGAACATTTAAACGCTTATATCAAACCAAACATATACAAATCAAATTTAGCTACTAATTGTGTTAATAATGGACACGAGTTTCCGGAAATAGAAAATATGAAATTAATAAAAGAATTAAATAAAGGATTAAAAATGAATATATTTGAAACATTGGAAATTTATAAGCATAAAGTTAAAGACAAATTAATTGATGAACAAATTCAAGTGAGATCAAGGGACCAAACTATTTATAAGGTCATTGATGTTATAGAAAAAATTACATAAGTGTATTACTTATAAGCATATGATTCTTTGTAGTACATATGATTTAATTTTTGTAAAAATATTTTGTTAGATAATTATTTTCTTGAAGATGCTGATACTGTTTCATCGGCGAAAAGCTTTGAATAATACATGCATTTAAAGTATTCTTGTTTTTGAAATATTTTAAATTTATTATTATTATAATATATATATATATATATATATATATATATATATATATATATATATATATATGTGTGTGTATATGTATACCAGTTGATGGTCGACAATGGAAACACTATCAATCTTTGAAAGTTAACACGCGTAAATAAGATTCTTGTTTAAGTATATATATTGAAAGTGTTATATATATATATATATATATATATATATATATATATATCGACCATAAAAAATGTGATGAAATAAATTCAAAATAAATTTGATCCATTACAAGTTATGCCAAGCCTTAGGGTTTATTCAATGAACTTAGATACATAATTTTCCCTTTATACTTTTCTGCCATTAAAATCCATTAAGTGGATTTAAAATAGCTAAATTTTTAAAACCTGAGAATTATTTCATGGCTCTAAATTCACCTGCCGTTTATAGCGTTGCGTTAGTGATCTTATATAACCTATTACCTTGGCTTCTTCGTGGAAGTTCTCTTCCACGCGCCTTTGTTCTGCTGTTTCTGTATAACATTTACAGCTCTATAATTTGAGTAACTTGACATTATAGCGACAGAGGCTGGTTGCGTACAAACCGCTTTAGAGGCTTTTGTGATTATCATTCACATTTTGCACTTGGTTATTTGGTGCCGATCTGTTGTTAAGAATTGTTACTGTGGTGGGTCAGTTTTTCTTTAGGCTTGCATTTTGCTGAGGCGTGACTTTTAGATGTTCCACCTTTATTGGGGCTTATAAACGAGACACAGAGGTCTATTCCTGCGCCTCTGAGGTAATGCCGGATCTGTGACAGATGCGGATTGGAGGAGCGTTTCGCACAATCTTTAAGGGATGTAGTTAGTTTGAGGATGAAATCCCCCAAGGGTGGGACATTAAGTCCCGCGGCCATCGTCGTGAATGCGAAGTTTTAAAGTTTTTACTCAAAGAAAACGTATTTTTAAAAAGTCCATAATTCAAAGAAAATTAGCCTTCATTTATAATTACTATAGATGGTATACTAGTGAGTAGGTGGCTATATGTTCATGACAACTTTGTAGGTATTACGGCTTTACGAAGTTATTGTTATTTTGCAATAAGTTTAATTCACGAGGTTATTATCAATAAATATTATTTCTCAGATTTGGTAAACGTTTTCAATTTTGAGTCATATCAAATAAAAGCATACACAAAAACTCACAAATTAATCATTTATTTACTCATACGCGTTTCAATGACAAAGTCATCATCTTCAGTGAGTGTTACTACTACAAATTATAACTTACAACTGAGTAGTAACACTCACTAATGATGATGACTTTGTCATTGAGAGGCGTATGAGTAAATAAATGATTAGTTTGTAAGTTTTGTATATGCTTTTATTTGTTTTAACATAACCTCACTAGCTAAGCTCAAAGAATATTTGTATATGAGTCATATATCCAACAGTACACAGTATTCTGACATATCACAAGGTTGATTAATTCTGTATGTAATATTTGTATAATTTCACTGTTTCCTACGTCTGTCCACTTTATTCCAAGCTATTCCCTTTTCTATGTTTACCTGCTCTAGTTAGATTCAAACTGAAGTAAAATGTTTTGCGATGGCGAAACCTTTGTGATATTACAGAGGATCAAACATTCCTTGTAAAAATTAAATATTTCAACTTTTGACGCAGTACGATGCAGTTTCCTTCAAAAGTTAATTTGTTTAATGAGAAAGAAAAGAATCCCGGTAATATAAATGAAGTTTTTGCGTTGCTGTTGAATTCACTGAACATCTGTTGCGCCCGTAAAGCTGGGAAAGTGTTCTGTAAAGCTTTTAGTTATAAATTAGCCGTGGAAAATAAGAAAGAGCTTGATTTATTAGATTTTTAATATTTTGAAATAAATTTGTATAACTAAAAAGGGATTTGGAAGTAAAATATTACATTTTACTTTGTAGTATGCGTAATATAGAATATATAAATACACATTATGTATTATATAATACATGAAATTACAATACATATTAAAATAAGCGTATTTTCGTGTTAGTTTTCAATACATATAATATTATACACAATTTCTTAAGATTACATTACATGATTAAGGAGACTAGCCTGAACTAGTAAATTAAATTATTGTAAAGTGTGATTGATGTAAGCACGTGTGTATTGCTTCCTATCATCCCACCTACATGGTGTTTCGCCTAATGGGAGGTTTTACCCATTTCGTTAAAATTTAATATTCCCTTTAAACAAATTTTGCTTACCTTTTGGGATAAGATGTCTAGCTGTCTTATGCTTTTTTCTAGATATCATTCATGATTTTGTCACCCTAAAGCAATAATGTATATCTATAAAGCTTATATAGCTATCTAATTGTACAGAAATAAACACTACAGTTACCCAAAACTAGTATAGTCTTTATAAATTGTCTAAAATTTATAACACAATATAAGGTTAATTTATTTTAAATTGTATTTATAGCTTTGTAAATATTTGACTAAACATTATACTTTAAAAATTATATGTATGATGTAACTTGTCGCGTTCCCAGGCTGGCCCAGACGTGTCTTATCTCTTGCTGTCAACTGTCAACTGTTTCCTTAATGATTTTTTTACTAGAATGCTCACTAAATAAATAAACTTTGTTTCCGAAATCATTAATTACAAATGTCTATCGAATATTTGAAAAGTACTTAACATTTAAGTAAAATGGTATCAAAAACTATAGGCTATAATTTGTTAAAAAAGCAACGAAAGGTACATTGTAGAAAACGCCTGTTTATGTAAGAATAAAAAAAACGTCTTAAATAATTTACAAACTATGTCTAGTTATCGTTCTTTTAATATTTCACGAACTTTTCAAATATTTGATTCATATTTGGAAATTATGATTTGGGTATAAAAGTTAATTTACTTAGTGGGGATGCTAGTAGATGAATCATTAAGACACATCCGAGGGCCTACAAGACAGGTTACATCATAGCGACTATAATCTCTGAAAATATAATTTATAATCAACGTTATAAATAAAATTTAAAATACATTAACCTTTAGATTAACCTATAGATATTAGATATATAGATATTAACCTATAGATTTTATAAATACATATTGTTTTACCATCTCGACTGGTTTTAGGTAATTAGAGCCTGTATTTACCATCTACTCTAAAAGTATACACAGATGTTACTTTTTATCTGTGGCCACTTACAAAGAAAGATGTTTAGTGTTAATTTATGGAAAGGTTTAACTCATGGACTCCATTGTTCACGACTATCGGCGAAAATTTAACATTTTTAATAAACTAATTAACGAGTTAAGTTATAATTAACTAATTATAAGTTCGATAAGTCGTTAATTAGTTTAAGAAAACAAGTTTCTTCAGGTGGCGTGAAACGATATGGAGGAGAAAATCTGTTTGAGAGTTGTTCCGGTGATTTGACAGATATCTACTTCATCAAATCATAAGTTGGCCACTACAAACTATGAAACCATGCGCATATACTGTTTAACAATATCTGTCAAAGATTTCAAACTAAATACTATAACTTTATTATTGTACAACTACAAACTATTAAAGCTTTTGTTTTTTCACACCTTTATTTTATTTGTCACTACTTTTGATATCACTTGACAGGAAAACCACTGTCTACTGGTATTTTCAGCAGGGAAATAGTACTGCTATAATACATAGTAACCTAGCAGACCCGGCGAACATCGTACCACCTAAAAGTCAATGGATGGCGTGTTAACATTAGCTGAACCTAATTTAGTATTTTATTAACATAATAATAGCTGAACTTATAGTAGTCGATCGAGAAAAGTGTGCTTATAAAAGTTCTTGAGTGAATGTTGTTTGTTAAAGTACCATCGGACATACATTATTTTTGGTTTATCTCACTGGTGCGTACACAAATAAATCGGAAGGTTTTCCGACGAGTGAGTAAGTGCCATACCAACTGTTAATGTGAGAAATATAAATTTTAAAAAATTAAGTCCAATTTTTTAAAATTTGTTGAGTGTTGCTTAGCAACTAAAATTTGAAATGAATTCAATGAAATGTTTTAAGATAAGTTAAGATAGGAAATTATATTTTATGCTATTTTGGTACTTATAAAACACATGTTTTGCTAAAAACCTAGTGACGTTTTAAGGTTAATATGTTTCTGCTAAAATAATTGTTGGGTGGGGGTTTACGGGTCCTCTGTGTCCCCCTGGTTACACCCTTAAGACTGACTATGCTAGAAACCTTCCCAGGAATGTATTCAACAAATTCCCAAAGTGTAACGGCCTATCAGCTCATACCTACATACAAACAAACATTCATATAATATAATATATATGAGAAGATATCGCCATTTTATAAGTTAATATTTTTCTGGTAAAATTAATTGGTTGGGGGGTCAAGTGCCCCCTGTACCCACTGGCTACGCCTTTGAGAGTTTATATGCCAGAAACCTTTAGAAATGTACTCAACAATTTCCTAAGGTTTCATGGCGATCGGTGCAGTGGTTTAGTAACGCATAGTTCTCATACATACTAATATATATATATATATATATATATATATATATATATATTTTTTTTTTTTTTTTAAAACAACATAGGTTATTCAAATACAAGAATATTTATAATTTATATCCATATATATATATATATATATATATATATATATATATATTTATTTACTGTTGAAAAAATCATTAAGCAGTGTTTTTGTTTGTCAAGTGATACCGAAAGCAGTAATATATAAAAAAAAACTCAGGATGTACAAAAAAAAATTTTTATTTTATTTATTAGGTTTTCCTTTTTCTATATTAAACATCTATTAAGCTACATTAATAAACAGATTTAGCCGTTCAAGTTGAGAGTGAAAACGATTTCTCGAAAGGCCGTCTCACTTAAGCTCATTTATAGTGCTACTTAAGTAGTTGTGTTTATGTTTGTATACGTTTAGGTTCATTAATTAGATTTAGATGATAAAATATGAGAACAAACAAATTATATGACAGCAATATAAATCCAATTTCTAAATAAACAGAAACATAATTCCGTCTTAAATTTATAATATTTGTTTGGGATAGATGAATCTCCTAATGTTTCTGTATGAAGTTGCAGACAACTAATTTTTTTTTCGTTCCCAGGTCATCTATTATATGTTTGTAAATTGTATAACTATCTGAGATAAACCTTTTACGATGTTGATAAACTTTAGAATTATTCGAATATCCAAAGTCTCCTTTTGCCTTTACCTAATTTCTTTTAATGTTTATTCATCAGTCGTTTATTTTATTTACATTAGTGACTAACTTCTAACTATTAACTCATATATGTTTTAATTAAATAATAAAAATATATACAACTCACAAATATACAATTTTTTATTTCAAACGCGTTTCGACGACTACTTTGTCGTCATCTTCAGTGAAAATACACAAATGAAATTAACTAAAAAATATGTATATATTAAACATAACCTATAAAGTTTTAGCAAAGGTAAAAACAAAAGTATTTGTATATTTGTGAGTTGTAGGCCTATATATTTTTATTATTTAATTATAACTTTCACTCACAAGCCAGCTCGAATATTATTTATTGTATATTTGTGAGTTGTATATATTTTTATTATTTAATTATAACTTTCACTCACAAGCCAGCTCGAATATTATTTATATCATATATGTTTACTTATATCTCTATTTATGTTTACAGTTACAAGTTTTTTTCAAAAAAATTTAAAAAATTTGGTTTACATTAATATTTTAAATAAACGTTAACCATATGATAGTTTAATATTTTAGAATCAACAATACCCTTTCATTCCTGTTGGGTGATGTGTGATAGTTGAAAACAAAAGCGTTTATTGAATCCTGAAAATATGAAATTTTCCAGAGATAAGAAATATTTTTGTCGCTTTTTTCAGATGTTAGAAAATCAGTTGTTTTCTCCCTTATGTTTAATTCTTATGAAATAATAACGTTTTGATTCTCAAATTTAATTTATCGTTTTAAAAAATGTAAGAATATGTTACAGTTATTTTCTAAAGATTCTAATCGCTCAGTACGAGATTGTACCTCTCAAAATGTTTGAAATCTGCTAAACACACTCCGTTTAGTATTTGGCACATGTAATTTCATGTATATTCATTGATGAGGTAATCTGTGATGAACTATAAATACTCTAAATAACTAGAACAAATTTACAACTACCAAACAGAATGTCTTATAAACTACAGGGGATTGAGTATAAGGAGGCAAACATTAGAAGCATTGAAGAATTAGAAGAAATGTTTTCCTAAAACTGATAAAAATTGAAGAAGATAAAAAAAAAATCACGTTAGTAGAAAAAATGCGATCATGTTAAGTTTGAAGGCTTTCATACACTTTTTTGTTTTACAGAAATATTTTTAATACGTTTATTAATACGGTTGCAAACGATTGTCTAAATTTAGTAATTTAATAAAAGTCTTTCAACAATTCTAGGTTATCCTAAGCCATTAAAGCAATTTCAATCGCTGGTTGAATATAATTTAATCCACATAGTCTGTATAAATTTAAATAATTGAATGAATTTAATTAAATCTTCGATAAATAATACAAGTAAAAAATCTCTAACCTCAAATATTTTTATTCTAGTCTTATGTATGTTTCGGTTTCCAAGTAACCATCTTCAGAGACATCACACTACCTACTCTAACAGTGACAGTATTTCTGAGTTCGATTATTTGTTATCAGAAATATACATGACTAGAATAAAAATATTTGTAGTTAGAGGATTTTTGCTTGTATTATTTAATAATAATAAGCCATAGTAAGTCATTCCAAGAAATTAGTGATACTGTGGAATATTTACGTGTTAGAATACTCTCTAGTAGATGGCAGCACCAGTCGGGTTAGATTAGTAGGTAAGCTTTTATCATCTAATTCTGAAACAGCTTAGTCAACAACCGACGAATTGAGGTTGGAACCTGATGTTATTTTTTTATATTATTGTGTATAATGTATCCATAATGTATTTAGTGTGTATTAATGTATCCATAAAATAAGAGGTTTCAGGTTCAGTAGTTGCCTGAGTGAATTATCAAGTTTCTGGTGGAGAACAAAAATTCATTATTAAAAGTTATATCTATAGTTGAGAAGACTTTGGGTTGTAACCAGCATGGAAGAGATGATGTAAAAAAAGTGAGTATTTTGAAAAAAAATGCACTTACAAGCACTAACCGCTTTTAGCTTTAAGCAACTCAATTTCTCATTTTTTTTTTGAAAATGTTGAAATGAATAAAACATAATAATAAAACAAGTTTGTTGAAGATATTATCAATGACTCAACGAAATAAAGCAACTAAGAGCGTATTACGAATATTAAAAAGTTCATTAGAAGTGAATTTCCTTTTAAATAAGAGGAAGACCTATAATATATATTAGGTTATCACTATTAATTACGAAAAAAATTAGAAATATTCATCAAGTCTTATTTATTCAGCATATAGTAAGTAGATCTGTGAGTAATTCTCAGTGTTTGAATACTTTAGAGCATAAACATCAATGCAATATCTTACAGTTAATTAAAATAAATATATTTGTTCAAAATTATTTAAAAAATCATCGAAACGTAAATGGAAATGTTATTATAGACATAATGGATAATTCCTTTGTAGAAAATTCAGTCTAAAGAATAAATATTTACCAGTAGGCCTACCACTTTATTGCCCTATGTATGATTAAACAAAAAACATATCTATAAGTAATATTTTAGTTCTTAAATTGTTCAAACACATATTGTTAAAAATATGAACAATTTAGAAGGAATTTCCAATTTTTTTTGTGACCAATATTGGACGTAGTCGTTTACGAAACGTACACTTTCTCGTTCTTTGAGAACATTGATTAAAAGGTTGATATAGAAATGTAGAAACAATGAACTAAATGCTTATTGTAATAGAAAATAAATTTAAAGAAAAACTTATTTATACGTACGTTAAAATGGAAAATTAATGTTAAAGTTAAATTTAGGTAACATTTTGTAATTTACTGAAACACGTAACTTCAACATATCTGTGTTTTATTGTTTTCGAGTAATTTATAATAAAACAAAGTAAGAAATTTTAATTTCTGAGAAGTTTACAATTCTTTTTTTATTTTGGAGGTACAGACTTAGATAAAAATTGCTCCCGCTCTCTAGTTGTTCGATAATGAAACAATATTTATTTATATTTCTTTATTTATATATTAGCTATATACTGTAGCTAAATAAGAACGTCATAATGATGGTTTTTGTGCGATGAAATTTAACTTTTGATAATAAAATAAGCCAAACCTTCTATTCCATTAACGCACTCGATCACCGTCATCGTAGTTCCGAAAGACATTCTTGCCAACATTGCAGAATTGATGGTGTAGATTAGTATCAACCATTAAACGGAAGGTAATTTGATAGAAGGAAAAAATAAACGTTTATTTTTTAATCCCCTGACCTGCCTCCCTCCCTCCCTCTCTCTCTCTCTCTCTCTCTCCCTCCCTTCTTATCAGCACACATTCTCTTTCAACGAGTTCGTTTCACAATTTTTCCGTTTTATGGAACGAAAAACGTAATGTTCCTTTATGTTCAAGATTGTCTTGATTAACAAAAAACAACTTCACAGAGCATTTTGTCTTGACTAATAGAAGCAACGAAGTATTAGGTGCTTCATCTGAAGACGGAAGACAAAACATAGAGATAAAAAACATGAAAATATTAAATGTAAAATAAAATAAATGTTCAAAATATTTTCTGAAACATGTGGAAATTTAAAACAAGTTTATTTTATGTACGTAAATAAGATTTCAACTAATTTAACAATTGTATATTATTTCAAATACTATTTATCTATGTATTTACATTAATAAAGACCTATTTACTATTAATTTACCTACTTAAAATTGATTTTTAACGACACATCTTTGCGTTATATATTTTTAAAAGTTTTACGTGAATTCTAAAATGTTATATGTTCTAAATTAATGAAGCATAAAATTATTCAAATTATAACAAAGTAGTTTGTGTTATCGAAAACATAATTTGAATAAAATACGTATAGTAATAACAATATATTCCACAATTAATGTTTGTTTATTGATTAATTAACAGTCGATGATTTAATTATTTACAATGAACAATATTCAAAACTCCCAATAAATCCAGAGTACGTTTCCATAATTTAAAATCAACCTATAAAAAACAATTAACGAAATTACTTGACTATTTTATGAATTCATGTTTCGAATACATTTATTATTTTATCGGAGTTTTATCATGATATCCATGTTACCTTAATAATTAGTTCTAATTTAATTTAAAAAACAGATTTATTATATAATTAGTTATTGTAATGAAACAAACTGCAATACCCATACAGTTTGGCTCTGAAGTAGTAGACTTACAACAGAATTAAAATAGTACAACTAAATTGACAACCTAAGTTGTAGACAGACTTACGAATTAAAATAGTAGAATTAAATTGACAACCTAAGTTGTAGACAGACTTACGAATTAAAATAGTACAATTAAATTGACAACCTAAGTTGTAGACAGACTTACGAATTAAAATAGTACAATTAAATTGACAACCTAAGTTGTAGACAGACTTTCGAATTAAAATAGTACAATTAAATTGACAACCTAAGTTGTAGACAGACTTACGAATTAAAATAGTACAATTAAATTGACAACCTAAGTTGTAGACAGACTTACGAATTAAAATAGTACAATTAAATTGACAACCTAAGTTGTAGACAGACTTACGAATTAAAATAGTACAATTAAATTGACAACCTAAGTTGTAGACAGACTTACGAATTAAAATAGTACAATTAAATTGACAACCTAAGTTGTAGACAGACTTACGAATTAAAATAGTAGAATTAAATTGACAACCTAAGTTGTAGACAGACTTACGAATTAAAATAGTACAATTAAATTGACAACCTAAGTTGTAGACAGACTTACGAATTAAAATAGTACAATTAAATTGACAACCTAAGTTGTAGACAGACTTTCGAATTAAAATAGTACAATTAAATTGACAACCTAAGTTGTAGACAGACTTACGAATTAAAATAGTACAATTAAATTGACAACCTAAGTTGTAGACAGACTTACGAATTAAAATAGTACAATTAAATTGACAACCTAAGTTGTAGACAGACTTACGAATTAAAATAGTACAATTAAATTGACAACCTAAGTTGTAGACAGACTTACGAATTAAAATAGTACAATTAAATTGACAACCTAAGTTGTAGACAGACTTACGAATTAAAATAGTACAATTAAATTGACAACCTAAGTTGTAGACAGACTTACGAATTAAAATAGTACAATTAAATTGACAACCTAAGTTGTAGACAGACTTACGAATTAAAATAGTACAATTAAATTGACAACCTAAGTTGTAGACAGACTTACGAATTAAAATAAGAAACGTTTGTAAAGGTAATAAAGTTTATCTAAACAACAAATAAATCCACTACGAAAGTATAATTCCAGTAAAAATATTGCAATAAATGTTTTTACTTTAAACAATCGACCCGAAATTAATTGCCACCAAACAGATATTTATTGATTTATGGTGGCAATTTAAATTAATACGAGTTACAAGAGAAGCCTAACGAAGCATTGGAACTAATTCCTGTAAACCGGATTCGGAAGTAGAATTCCAGATTTATGGTAGATTGGTTAACAGATTGTAAGCACTAAGTTTTGGCTTTCCGGTTGGATAACTTCCTTTCTTCATTATGAATAAAGTAAAGTTGGATTGGTCAGTTACAAAAGACAAAATTCTAGAGTTAAAGTTTATCCTTTTTTAAAAGTTTATCATTTTTTAAATTTGGCTTTGAAAATTAGTTCTAAGAACTATAATTTTAGCTCGCCTAATTAAGCTTGGGAGTTTTACCGCACAACTAAATGGTGCAAA
>JBAIZL010000007.1:22398014-22443014 GCA_036971475.1 Prosapia bicincta | reverse complement strand
TTCAGGAAAATAATTTTCTAATCTTTTTTAATCAGGATTAGAAATTATTTTCCTGAAGATGCTGATACTATTTTATCGGCGAAAAGTTTTGAATAAATATATTCATTAAAAGTATTCTTGTTTTTGAAATATTTTTAATTAATTAATTATATATATATATATATATATATATATATATATATATGTAAATATCGCAATATGTATTCTTGTGTATTAATAAAGAACACAAGTCAAAATACAAATACAAAAATTATAATTGAATTAAATTATAATTCTTGTATTTGTATTTTGACTTATGTTCTTTATATATATATATATATATATATATATATATATATATATATATACATTGTATATATATATATATATATATATATATATATATATATTTATAGAAATATAAAATACGTTTTCTTGTTTAATAATTTAAATCAATATAGGTTATTCAAATACAAGAATATTTATTAATTTATATCCAAAGCTTTTCGTTGGTAAACAGTACCAACATCATCAGGAATGAAAATTACAATAATGTAAGCTATATTATGTTTTAGGCCTACAGCTTACATTATTGTATTTTTCATTCTTGATGATGTTGGTACTGTTTACCAACGAAAAGCTTTGGTTATAAATTAATAAATATTCTTGTATTTGAATAACCTATGTTGTTTTAATATATATATATATATATATATATATATATATATATACATATATATATATATATATACATATATATATATATATATATATATATATATATATATATGAGTATTCTTTATCGCAAAATCTGTAATTATATAACATAGTGATAACAGTCCAATAGCTAAAGACACAGAAACAAGGCACGGCGATGTATAGGCAATTTAACGACACATCGGTTAACACTAGTTTAACCGTAGTAAACTAAAGAAAAGCGTGTAAGGACGAAATAAAATTAGGTCGACAGTGTTTAACTGTAAATGTTTACGCATGTAAATTATAATAACTTATTAAAATACGATCACAACTACAAATATATTTATAATTATAAAGGTAATTGCTTATATTAGTTCTTATTATATTATATTACTAATGATCAGTATATTTTATAAAGAGTCAGTTGTTTTTTCAACTCTTTTTATAAATATTTAATATGCTCTTAATGTGATTATAAAAAAAAAATAGTCTGTAATTTAGGATATATCGAAACCTTTACAAGGGATTGTAAAGATAAAATTGTTTAAACGTTATAAAAAACAAACAATATATTTATAATTGGCCATACCTCACTTCAAATCAATCTTTTTTTTACTGCTTCTTTTTGCCCGCCTGTTTGTATACTCCACTATTTGTATTAGTTTTGAAAACTATAACATTAATTTCTTTTAGTTTATTTGGAAGATTGAATATATTCTACTGAAAAAATAAGTATTGTTATTATTGGACATATATTTTGAAAAAAAAGATAAAAGCATAACGCTGATGGAACCCGCGTGGCAGAAGGTTTTTATTTATAATGTTTAGCTATTTCTATTTGTAAAATATAACAAAACAAAAAACAAATGCATCTATGTGGTATAGACTGTGAAGTTCAGTTTTCATCCGACAAAAGAGAATTATTATTCAATCATGTTTTACTGTAAGCAAATTATTGAAACATGTCCATTTTGCAGTTAAATTTGATGTAAATAAAACTTGATATTTCACATTTTTAACGAAATGGAAATTAAATTGTACTATACAATATGCAATTATAAAGTATTAAATTGTTCTATTCCTTTGAAAAATCTTTGTTTAAAATTCGAAAAAATCGAAGAATGTTATTAATGCAATTATGAGAATTAAATAAAACATATTATTAAACACTTAGTGTGGGAAATTTTTAGGTTATGTTTTAGAATGAATTACCTTTTTTTTGCATTGTATTTGACATGCTTACTCACATAGACTTATGACTTATCTTCGTTATTGCTGTAATAAAATTATAGAATGTCGTATGAGGATTCTGATATACGTTCCCGTTAGAATTTTTAATAAAAGTCCACTATGCTCGGTTTCTATTCATTGTTTATTTTATTATTTTCTTCCACATTTTTAATCTTAAAGACCTCGAATTCGAGTATATATTACCTTGGAAGTGTTAATAAATACAGGATTCATAGAACGACAATTATAAATCATACGAAGCATTGTTTGTGAAGCCCATGTTGATCATTTGTGATGAGTTCCCTTTAAAACGGCTATTTTGCGCACGAAGCAATCTCTCCAAATGAGAGCCTATCGTTGTACAAGGCAAGGCAGGGAAACGGCTTTTGTTAGCTCAAAGTGTTTCTTTGTCGCATTCCAGACAATATATTTCTTTTTCAATCTCTTTTGTTTTTGGAGAGACGTAATTGTACAAAACTCCTTCTTTCTAAATTGTAATTAAAGCTGAGATTCTAAATAGTGAATTTTAAGTGAACAAAAATCAGTTATATTTTACAATTTGTTGTTACAATAAAAAAAGGTATTATGTAACATATATTTAAAGTATTGTAATTTATAATCTTAAATATAAAACTCGTTGGAATTTTAGTTAAATAAGCGGAACAATATTTTCCAAAACCCATACACTTACATACACACAACACACACACACACACACACACACACACACACACACACACACACACACACACCTATGTATTAATAAAAATAAGGTTTTATTAGGAATAGGTAGCTATTGACTAGAAGAAGTGGATTACCCTTGTGGGCTTATCAACCTGTTTCTCTCCCAAACTTTAAACGATGAACTTTCGCATGAAAACAGGTCATGACTATATAGCATCACTCTTGCACAAAATCTATGTTTTACTAACCAAAAACACCAGTTACGTGGAAGGGGGTTTATTGATGCCAATCCCCTCAAAACCTAACCGAACCAAGATATCTGCCTGATCTGATCAGCTCATCACAAAACCTCCCCATTGTCCATGGTGGTAGTAGGCTAGTACGAGAGTAGGCCTAAGTAAGTTTTCAAATTGTCAATAATTATAACTGTATGAAGCAACTGTGGCGTAATGTTTATTTTTAAATAAATAAAACCTCTAAACCACAAATAACATTTATTTAAACCTTATGTACATTTCGATTGCTCAGCAATCATCTTCAGAAGTATTTAAAAAATACAACTCCGTATTTACACTGAGTTGTATTTTTTAAATACCTCTGAAGATGATTGCTGAGCAATCGAAATGTACATAAGGTTTAAATAAATGTTATTTGTGGTTTAGAGGTTTTATTTATTTAAAAATAAAAAATTGTCAATAGTTATTCAACATTAAAATTAAAAATAAAGTTCACAATAATATTTATTTATAAAAGATGTATGTACTCGTACCTTACATTTATTAAAAAAATGTGAACGTCATAGTTAGTTTAAAACATATACTCAACGGGGGGGGGGAGGGGTTGGGGCTATGTGTGAAAAAGATATTATATGTGTATATATATATATATATATATATATATTGTAAATATTCATGATTGAATTATTATATTTTAATAGAGATAACTAATGGATTTAATAAGCTATATCTCTAAAAATTTCTTTAAACTAAGGTAATGGTTTTACGAATTTATTCGAAAATAAATTTCTACAAAAGAACTGTTTAAGTTCCATTCAAAAACGTTGATGTGATCTGTAGATAAGTAAATACTGATTTTTATTTACGAATTTGTGTCTGAAATGTTATGTATTAAAATCTGTTTAGATGGGGAAAATAGATTCATATTATATGGCTTTATTAAAACTTGAATTCAATGTAATCCTAATTTGATGTAATTTAAAAAGATAATATTTTAAATTCAAAGGATATAATGAATAATTTCAAAGGAGAAACTTGTTTTTGTCAGTAGGTTTGGAGCAAAAAGACATTTATTCTGCCAAGTGGGCAAAAGGATTTCTCAAAATAATATAAAAACTGTATAGCCAATAATCTTCACCAAACCAATAAAACCTAACCGGGGCAGGTGTGCCATGTCAAAAAACCAATTATATTAGAAATAAGGTTGTGTATTGCTAAATGTAGGGCTGAGAGATATACTTCTTAAAGACTAACCGAAGTCGAAAATGGCATAACGGGAATTGTATTTATTTGAAATTGACATTCTAATTGGAAATGTAACATTATTTTAAACAATGTGAGTTACTTGGGCAAAATGTCAATGTTTTTGAATAAGTTATAATTTTGAATGTATTCCAATTATACTACTTTCAAATATAGAAATACTGTTAAGCTTATTTTTCACTTGAACTCACTATTAAATACAGGTTTTTGCACCTTAGTTCAACTACATTTCATAACGACACATGCCAGATTACACACCTTTTGATTACTTAATTACATAACTACACATATTTGATTACAGATATTTGTTTACCACATTACATAAATAGACACATTTCATTACTACATTGCGTAAATACACGCTTCTGATTACACACTATTGATTATTTAATTACATAACTACACATATTTGATTACAGATATTTGTTTACCACATTACATAAATAGACACATTTCATTACTACATTACGTAAATACACTCTTCTGATTACACACATTTGATTATTTAATTACATAACTACACATATTTTATTACAGATATTTGTTTACCACATTACATAAATAGACACATTTCATTACTACATTACGTAAATACACTCTTCTGATTACACACATTTGATTATTTAATTACATAACTACACATATTTTATTACAGATATTTGTTTACCACATTACATAAATAGACACATTTCATTACTACATTACGTAAATACACTCTTCTGATTACACACATTTGATTATTTAATTACATAACTACACATATTTGAATACAGATATTTGTTTACCACATTACATAAATAGACACATTTCATTACTACATTGCGTAAATACACGCTTCTGATTACACACATTTGATTATTTAATTACGTAACTACACATATTTTAATACAGATATTTGTTTACCATATTACATAAATAGACACATTTCATTACTACATTGCGTAAATACACGCTTCTGATTACACACATTTGATTATTTAATTACGTAACTACACATATTTTAATACAGATATTTGTTTACCACATTACATAAATAGACACATTTCATTACTACATTGCGTAAATACACGCTTCTGATTACACACATTTGATTATTTAATTACATAACTACACGTATTTGATTACAGATATTTGTTTACCACATTACATAAATAGACACATTTCATTACTACATTGCGTAAATACACGCTTCTGATTACACACATTTGATTATTTAATTACATAACTACACATATTTGATTACAGATATTTGTTTACCACATTACATAAATAGACACATTTCATTACTACATTGCGTAAATACACGCTTCTGATTACACACATTTGATTATTTAATTACATAACTACACGTATTTGATTACAGATATTTGTTTACCACATTACATAAATAGACACATTTCATTACTACATTGCGTAAATACACGCTTCTGATTACACACATTTGATTATTTAATTACATAACTACACGTATTTGATTACAGATATTTGTTTACCACATTACATAAATAGACACATTTCATTACTACATTGCGTAAATACACGCTTCTGATTACACACATTTGATTATTTAATTACATAACTACACATATTTGATTACAGATATTTGTTTACTACATTACATAAATAGACACAATTCATTACTACATTGCGTAAATACACGCTTCTGATTACACACATTTGATTATTTAATTACATAACTACACATATTTGATTACAGATATTTGTTTACTACATTACATAAATAGACACATTTCATTACTACATTGCGTAAATACACGCTTCTGATTACACACATTTGATTATTTAATTACATAACTACACGTATTTGATTACAGATATTTGTTTACCACATTACATAAATAGACACATTTCATTACTACATTGCGTAAATACACGCTTCTGATTACACACATTTGATTATTTAATTACATAACTACACATATTTGATTACAGATATTTGTTTACCACATTACATAAATAGACACATTTCATTACTACATTGCGTAAATACACGCTTCTGATTACACACATTTGATTATTTAATTACATAACTACACATATTTGATTACAGATATTTGTTTACCACATTACATAAATAGACACATTTCATTACTACATTGCGTAAATACACGCTTCTGATTACACACATTTGATTATTTAATTACATAACTACACATATTTGATTACAGATATTTGTTTACCACATTACATAAATAGACACATTTCATTACTACATTGCGTAAATACACGCTTCTGATTACACACATTTGATTATTTAATTACATAACTACACATATTTGATTACAGATATTTGTTTACCACATTACATAAATAGACACATTTCATTACTACATTACGTAAATACACGCTTCTGATTACACACATTTGATTATTTAATTACATAACTATACATATTTGATTACAGATATTTGTTTACCACATTACATAAATAGACACATTTCATTACTACATTACGTAAATACATACAACAGATTACACACATTTAATTATTTCATTATATAACTATACATATCTGATTAAAGATATTTTATTACCACATTACATAAATATACACACACTTCATTACTAGATTACGTAGATACACACTTCTGATTACACACATTTTATTACCACATTACATAACTACATACATTTGATATCAGACATTTGATTACTACTTTACATAACTATTAACCTCTGCTTACACACATTTCATTACTGAGTTACTTAATTACACACATTTGATTACAGAAAATCAACCACCACATTACATAGCTACACACATTTAATATCAGACATTTAATTACTACTTTACATAACTAAAAACTTCTGATTACACACATTTCATTACTACATTATATAACTTCACACTTTTAATTACACACTTTTGTAAACCACATTACATAACTACACACATTTGATTACTACATAGCATAACTACTAACTTCTGATTACACACATTTCATTACTCAATTACTTAACTACACACATTTGATTACAGAAATTCGATTACTACATTACATAACCACATATATTTCATTACAGACATTTGGTTACTACATTATATAACTACAAACGTTAAATTACTACATTACTTAAATGCACACATCCGATTACACACATTTAATTATTTAATTACATAACTACACATATTTAAATACAGACATTTAAATACTACATTACATCACAACAAACATTTGACTACAGACATTTGATTATTTCATTACTGAAATACACACTTTCGATTACACACATTTGATTACTCAATTACATACTTACACATATTTGATTACGTACATTTGATTACCACATTACATAACTACGAGTACAAACATTTGATTATATATCATTTTATTACTACATTACGTAAATGCCCACTTTTGATTACACATATTTGATCACTACATTACGCAAATAAACACATTTGACTTCAGACATTTCATTACTACCTTTCGTAAATACTAACATCTGATTACACACATTTGATTATTTAATTACATAACTACACACATTTCTTTACAGTTATTTGATTACCACATTACATAAATACACACATTTCATTACTACATTACGTAAATACACGCTTCGGATTACACACATTTCAATATTTAATTACATAACTACACATATTTAATTACTAATATTTGATTACACCATTAC
The DNA here is from genome assembly GCA_036971475.1 of Prosapia bicincta. Lineage (NCBI taxonomy): Eukaryota > Metazoa > Arthropoda > Insecta > Hemiptera > Cercopidae > Prosapia > Prosapia bicincta. The sequence continues at coordinate 22,435,263 of JBAIZL010000007.1, read as the reverse complement.
ATAACTACACACATTTAATTACTATATTACGTAAATACGCGCTTCTGACTACTCACATTTGATTATTTAATTACATAACTACACATATTTAAGTACTAATATTTGATTACCACATTACATAAATACACACATTTAATTACTACATTACGTAAATACCCACTTCTGATTACTCACATTGAATTGCTACATAACATAACTACACACTTCTGATTACACAGTTGAATACAACATTACATAGCCACACACATTTGATATCAGACATTTGATTACTACATTAAATAACTAAAACCGCCTGATTACACACATTTCATTACTTAATTACATACATACACTTATTTGATTACAGACATTTGATTACTACATAACGTAAATACACACATCTGATTAGACACATTTGATTACTACATTACATAACTACACACTTCTTATTACACACATTTGAATACAACATTACATAACTACACACATTTGATTACTACATTACGTAAATACACAGATGTGTATCTGATTACACATATTTGATTACTACGTTACACGACTACACACATTAGAATATAGTTTTCTCAAGATTTTAAAAATAAAATTCAATTGAAAATTCAAAAATTGAATCAAAATTCTCAATTTTTAACTAACCGTCAGATAATGGTATTTAAATATTCCTAAACTATTGTGTGGTATCAAACATAATAAATAAAATAAATTGATTTATATTGTCTATTTCATAAGAATAAAATTATTAAAGTCACTACGAATAAACGTTTATGATGCACTCTTTACTTAAACAATTAGTTTTATTATTTGTAAGTAAATTAAAACTAGTTAATATTTTTTATCTAAGAAATTAGATTTATTTAAAGTTATTTTAATTCTACATTAAAATATTTAAATCATCAGTAACTTCTCAGATTTATAGAAAAAATGTTTAAAATTATTTTAAAAACTTGTATTGCTATCAATGTACAACCTGTATCCAGCGTAGCATCTATTAGTTTTATCAAGTCGTCCAAAGTACCTGTAGACTCTTAGGTGACCTATAATCGTTCCGATTTTCTCGATTACTGAATTTCCAAGTCTCACTGTTCCCAATTGGATTCTGTAGAAAATATGGAGATAATGTTTCAGCGTACGTTAAAATTACACTGCTCACACAATTAGAAAAAGAAATTTATTATTTAAATTAAAGTTTTTGGACGAAATTACAACTAATATATATTTTTTAAAGTAACAATCAGGTAACATTTAATTTAAAGAATTGTATAGTTGAGGTTAACCAACAATAACGACAAGACTCAAGACCTATGCTTGCAAACGCCCTCTTTTATAGGCCAGAGATTTCCATTCGATAGCATAAAACATGTATGGTGCAATAAACAATATTTTATAACCCTTAAGGGTTGTATTGAGACCGACCGATAAGAAAGGCTGTTCGGTGACGTATTACCAATTAAAATTCCCATACACATAATGTGGAGATTTTATAAAATATTTTTGTTGAAAGTCACCATTAAAACAAACAAATTATATACTAAATGAACAACAATAACCATTGCTACAAATGTCTACATATTTAAGGTTATTAAATAACAAGGGTTATTGTCGTTCATTTATTATAATTACATTACTGTGCTGTATATAAATTTGTAAATTATATAGTACAGAAATTAGTATTGGAATAACCTAAATAATTTAGTATTGTAACATTTAGTTACTTGGCTTTGTACTATGGAGGGGGCAATCAATATAAAATCCGATTTCAAGCATACAATAGGAGTTGTTTTCATTCTAGTAATAGCATTGGTTGTGGCAAAGTTGGTCCAATACTAAAAACTTCATTAATTCTAACAATTACTCCACAATGCGATTATCTATCACTATTAATATGTAGGCTGGAACGACTTTCCTAAAGTGTCAATATTCGATGTAATGTCTGTAAGAAATTACATTGTTAGCGTGTTTATTCCTGAACATTACATGATCGTTTACAGTTTTTTCATTATTTAATTGAGAAGCAGCTACTATTCTACCCAGACCTTAGATAATAAAGACCGCTACATAAGTGGAATTCACTATTCTTGCAATTTCATTGTAAAGACAATTCATCGCCATAAAGAGTTTATATGTAAATGTATATAATATTTCATATATTGTATTAGCTAAAAGTGTAAATTTATAAATATTTTTTTAAGAGAATTTTTAGCTAGGCTACCCTGTTGTTTAGTTGTAAGTTTAAGGGTGAATTAAATGAAAAGATTGTTATTGTTTATAAGGAATATCTTAAAACACGGTTATCCATTAAATTCTTATCAAGACCCAATGTTGTTCCTGAACAGTATGCTATAAAAACTTAATTACCGGTCATAAAAATATTAAAAATTTTTTATTGTCTATTTGTACCCTACATAATAAGAAAAAAGTAAAAAATATGTTTTTTCTTGACAATAACATAATTTGGGAATGAAAGGGTAATAACAGATATGTAAAATTTTGCAGCCCTAAATTTTTCATTGTTTTAGGGGCTACTTTTTCATATACGTAAGTAGTGAATGTTATGCAGATTTATTTTTGTAGTTAAATAATTTATGGTTACGTTGATATTTAATCAGAGTCAAAGTACACGAAACTAATCAGAGGAAAGACTTTAAATTCTTATTTGCCCTTAAACATAAGAAGAAGCAAGTGAAAGGAGCTTTGTATGACACCGTAGGATTTACAGACATGTTATCGTTGTAGACAACTCCGAAACCCTTCTTACCACAAAACCAGAAAGGTTTGTGGTTGCTTATAGTGTCGATATGCAATAATAACAAAAGTAAAGTAAATGAAAAGCAAAAAAAAAAAATTGTTAAACAAATATAAATTAAGAAAACTAATTTAAATATTTTAAAAATCAACAATTATAGATAATAACGACTGTATAAATATAACAAAATACATTGTATAAAGAAAAACTATCATTAAATTTACCTCAGAAAAAATTTAAAGGCCCAAAAATATCATGAAACTAATGTCAAACCCAAACAGAACAACATAATAAAAACCCTATTATTTAAAAAGGTTGAAAATATAGTAAGATACAAAACCTTCAAAGTTGGTAGGCCTGGAGAGGAAATTATTGTTATTATGTGTGTACAGTAAGTGTAAGTCTTAAATTGTAAGAAAACTATACTGCTACCAATTACAAAATAGGGTCTATGAATTCATTTTGTAATACGTATGAAGCCAGTATTAATTAATAAATCAACGATGTTCAAGTTAATTAAATATAAATTATTAGCTGATAAATAATTTAACATTGTTATCCAATGAAAACATAAAGCCGGCTTTAGAAAGCCAAAGTCAAAAGTAAATAGCTATTCACTCTCTGGTATCATTGTTTTAAGGAGTCAAGTGGTCACCGATGTAGACCTACCATTCTGAATAAGATTTTTTTCATTCATGCTGCAATCCTCTGTAGCAGCATCTACTGGTACCATCAATTACTATTTGTAGATCAACCATGATGTGTCATCAATTTAATACTGGTCGTAGATCAACTATAATGTGGGTCTTTAATTACTAGTATATCAAACACGATGTTTTATTATTTACTGGTTGCAGATCGATCATGATGTTTTATCAATTACTGGTTGTAGATCAACCTCGATGTCCTATCAATTACAAGTGGTCACCGATGTAGACCTACCATTCCGAACATTTTTTTTTCATTCATGCTGCAGTCCTCTGTAGTAGCATCCACTGGTACCATGAATTACTGTTAGCAGACCAACCATTATGTGTCATCAATTACTAATTGTAGATCAACCACGAGGTGTCATCAATTACTGTTTGTAGATCATCCATTATGTGTCATTAACTTCTGGCTGTAGATCAACCATGATGTGACTTTAACTACTGGTTGTAGATCAAATATGATGTATCATCAGTTACGGGTTGTAGATCAACTATAATGCTTTATCAATTACTGTTTGTAGGTAAACCACGATGTGTTATCAATAACCTTTTTGTACACCAACCATGATGCGCCATCAATAACTGGTCGTATATGAAGTATGATGTTTTATCAATTACTGGTTGTAGATCGAACATGATGTTTTATCAATTATTGGTTGTAGATCAAACATGATGTATCATCAATTACTGGTCGTGGATTAAATATGATGTTTTATCAATTTCTGCTTGTAGATCAATCATGATGTTTAATCAATCATTGGTTGTAGATCAACTATGATATTTTATCAATTATTGGTTATAGATCAAACATGATGTTTTATCAAATACCGGTCGTAGATGAAGTATGATGTTTTATCAATTACTGGTTGTAGATCAAACACGATGTTTATCAATTACTGGTTGTAGATCAATCATGATTTTTAATCAAGTACTGGTTGTAGATCAAACATGATGTTTAACCAATTTCTGGTTGTAGATCAACCATGATGTTTATCAATTACTGGTTGTAGATCAAACACGATGTTTTATCAATTACTGGTTGTATATCAAACACGTTGTTATATCAATTACTGATTGTAGATCAAACACGATGTTTTATCACTTACTGGTTGCAGATCAACCATGATGTTTAATCAATTACTGGTTATAGTACAACCATGATGTTATATCAATTACTGGTTGTAGATCAAACACGATGTTTATCAATTACTGGTTGTAGATCAATCATGATGTTTAATCAAATACTGGTTGTAGATCAAACACGATGTTTAACCAATTTCTGGTTGTAGATCAACCATGATGTTTTATCAATTACTGGTTGTAGATCAAACACAATGTTTTATAAATTACTGGTTGTAGATTAAACACGATGTTTTATCAATTACTGGTTGTAGACTAACCATGATGTTTAATCAATTACTGGTTGTAGATCAACCAAGATGTTTTGTCAATTACTGGTTGTAGATCTAACACGATGTTTTATGAATTACTGGATGTAGATCAACCATGATGTTTTATCAATTAAAGTTTACGGATTAGCCATTATGTGTCTTCACCTGCTTCCGGTCAAGGTAAAATGCTGCTTATATATTATATGTGTATTGGAGGTAATATTACCAATATATTATAAGTATCCAGTATCATACATTATAAAGTATATTGATAACCAAAACCTAGTTAAGAGTCTTATTGCACGACGCCAATGTAATGATGTAATAATGGGATTAAGGGCTTCATACAGACTAATAATAACATTTGTTCCTCCAGAAATACAGATTACGCTACTAAATTACTGGTAAATGTATAACTTGTTGAATCACGGACAAACTCAATATTGTACCAAGACCTGATACAGGCGAATTTTGTAAAATCTTTGAATAAAAACTTTTAATAACCTCTCCTTAGTAATTTACTTGCTAGTAGACCTAAATTAAAGATCAGAGATAATAATATCAGTAAATTAAAGCCATTTTCACAAATCTTCATATTCTAATATGTTTGTGCAAAATGTTTTTGTTTGTGTAAGCGTATGATTATTTATTAATAGTTTCTATAGTTACGAACTTAAGTGAGAGACAAATGATCTTAGCAAATACATCTAATCTACTCTATTAACTATTCTCTAGGACTTCCAAAAATGTTAAGACATTGTTTATAAACAATTCTTAAAACCCCTTCAAGTGGTATCAATGACGGAGCTCTGTTAGTAAGCCACGCAGGTTCATTTGAGAGTAACTTATCAAAACTGAACAAAATGTTTTTTATATTTGAATATTATTGGGAGGAATGCAATTGTGTATAACCAGCCTTTTGTATGATAAATTTAGATAAATGTATTTACCATACAATCTGCCTTTTGTGAATCTGGTTTGAAACTTTTGTTTAGTTACCAACCAAGTCATATCAAAAAGGACCCAGAATTACGCCGGAGAAAATTCTCATAGATTTACCCATAAAAGAGATTACAAAATATTTAATTCTATAAAAACTGTTTCAATTAGAGTTTAAGACCCTTTAACAATTTGATTTAATCCGTAAATAAAACAGTAACTGATAAGTTTCACTCATTTTTTAGAAGATGACCATTGGTATTTTATGACGTTTGAAATTTTTTCCTCCCTTTTGAAAATCAGAAAAGCTATATTTCTTTTTACTTCAATTTGCACGATTGAGCTATCCAGTTTTCTTACTTGAAATAGGATGTTGGTTCTCTGTTTATGACGTCAAGGGTTTGCAGATCGTTTTAGCTTTCTAGCCTTCTAAAGTGTGTCCAAAACATCCAATCTTGAAAATCCTCAATTCACGATAATGGTTTCGTATTTTTGGTGGAAATTTATCACTCGTAGTCTTTAAAACTCTAGTGCAGTTTGTTAGCAATTATTCTCTTTTTTGTAATTTTTATATATTTAACATTTTAAAGTAATATTAGTTTAATATTAATTGTACGAATAAAATGTACTATTTCTTAGTATTCTTATAGTTTCAAATGCCTTAATATAATAAAATTGCGTTATTTACTAAAGTTTCATTGCTTTAATTGTCTAATACGACACACATTTACAACGTGTAAAGTATCTCCAAACCAAAATTCAAATAAAATATAAAAGCATTTCGTTGTTAAATAAACAGCGGAGTGTTAGTAACTTCCAACCGTAAATTTTAATGCAGTTTTAGTTGACCTATTTTCCAAAGAGTCTGTTGGCGTTTCAGTTTTATATATTCTAATATTTATACAAGAATTATATTGTTATACTTATACCAGTATCCGTTAATTCGATATGTTAACTGGTTAAGCAAAATCCTAATTTCAAATTTTGTTAAAAATACATATTACTTTGTTTCTGAAAATTTTCATACACACACACACACACACACACACAGACAGACACACACACATACACACACACACACACACACACACACACACACACACACACACACACACACACACACACACACACACACACACACACACACACACACACACACACACACACACACACACACACACACTGTAACGGTTTATAATTAAACAAATTGAATATTATTTAGTTTTAATTCTTAAACATTTAATTTTCACTTCTAGCTTACAGTTCAGGCGTAACAAAGACGTCTGTCTGTAACGCAATTGAAGGTATAACTCCGTTACATTAAAATATTTTAAATTACCAAGTTAAATCATTTAAATTAGCAGAATATTATTACATTAATTCTTAAGGCTTGTTAATCTGAAATGCAAGGAATTGTGCGCTGGTAAAATAATGACTCTTTTAAATTCAATTAAAGCAAATTACAATCTTTTATTTTAAGAAAGACAAATAAAATAAATTATAATCATGACACATATTTTTGACACTCAGTTACGGATTATGGAACATTTTACATTCTACTTATGAATTTTTAAGGATAGCAATCCTTCAATTAATTAATCAATCAATGGCTGAAAATGAACATGTACTCGAGTTTACTTGCCTTTTTATAAAATCAAATTTTATAATTCAATGTGAACATGGCACCAAAAGATGCGTAATTACAGTTATGCTAATTAGTTAAAAAGTTCAATGTTCATTATTTAGAATTCTGCTGTGAAACATTTTAAATTTTGAAATAATTTTTTTTTAAGTCTTAAATCGCCCACTTAGCTGTATTCACATGTCGTAACCTCGCTTCCTCCTCGTGGAAAAGTCTCGGTAAAAGCCTTGCATCATCCTCGTGGAAAAGACTCGGGAAATGTCATCAATAAGTCAGCGTCCCATCTGGTACCTGGTATCGTACGCCGTGTTCTAAGCCATGAATATAGGAAAATAAAACTTTACATTAATTAAAATAAAAAAACCAAATAAATTTTCTTGCTCTTTGGAGACGTCCGTTCTCGCATCCTACCTTGATTACTTGTTTTAATCTTTTCTCGTTAGATGTCACTATCAGCCAGAGATCTCATTAAAATATTTCTCATACATAACAATTTTTTTACATAGTCATATATTATTACAATTTTGAATCTATTCTCGTTTATTTTCTGAAATTTGCTAATTTAATATGTAACACCGTCTAAAGTGTGTTACAACACACACAGACACACACACACATACACACACACACACACACACACACACACACACACACACACACACACACACACACACACACACACACACATATATATATATATATATATATATATATATATATATGCTACTACTCACTATTATCAGACGCGTTTCAATGACACTATGTCATCATCCTCAGTGACGCTACACAATTTAAACCTAATTGAAAAACTAAATGCTATAGCAATTATATTACAATATATTAACAATTATATTTTTCCCATTTTAAATATAATAGTCCTGAAAAGGCAGCTATGGTAAAGCATTGTTTGGACGAGAAACACGAATTTAAAAGTAAAAATTTTGTCCTTTTAAATAACGTTATACATTTTAATGAATTAGATGCATGGAAAACTTTATTTATAAATAGAAATAAAAATAAAATTGTAAATCATGATTAACGATCAATTCAAAATTCAATATTATTTTAAATTATTGTTATGTTTAATATTAACTTTTTAAAATTATTTAAATAATGTTGTTATTATTACGTTTTATTATTATTATAGGTTCATCAGAGTTAAATATTTATAATTATCATGTATTTATAGGTTGTTCAATGTAAATATATTAGTAGCCGTGGTTGTAATTTGGCAATGCCCAGATCTGGTTCTTACATTTGTTAAAACATTATAGGTTATGTTTAGTTTTTTCAATTAGGTTTAAAATGGGTAGCATCACTGAAGATGATGACATAATCTCACTGAAACGCGTATGATAGTAAAGTTTTTATAATTGCGAGTAGTAGCATATTTATTCTTTTATTTATAACTTTCACTCACAAACCAGCTCGAATATTGTTTATATGTACAAATGTTGTATAAACGTATTAACAATAACAAGCTTCACAAAAAAGAACAATATTGGAGTTGTTTTCATAAAACAAAACACTACTAATTACAACCCTACTTCATTGAAACTCAACACATTTTCAGAGAACAATTTGCAAACGATATTTTGACACAATTACTAATGAAATATCATAAAATATTTCTTCCCACCTAAAACATTCATGAAACTAAAAGGTTAGTTCTTTATCGATTTGATAATACTAGAATCCCCCTAAACGTTCTTTAAACTCTGAAATAAATGGGATTTCACGAAGTACACTTTCGTACGTTAATATTAAATTGATTTCAGTGTCAAGAGTTTTAGAGACAAAATATTATTCTATTTATTTAGTAAATTTCGTTACAGAGGTTGAAAGTTTTCTGATTGTATTTTCTTTACCAATTACGTATTGTCGACTGTACGCTCTAAAATATATAATTTATAGTAGATAGTTTTTAACACAGTGCATAATTCTGAGAAAAATCCATATAACAAAAGAATTTGTTAATTTATGCTTATAGCTAACCTTTTTATACACTCTACTGCAAATAGTTTCTTTTGTTTCATAGAGTTCAAGAAGGCAATGTTAGGCATTAAAGGGTTGTAAAAATACGTGGCACTAAATTGTATTATTCTTTGGATTTGCTTGGAGAGGGCATTGTTTGGTACCAAAGTGTTATAAAAATTCGTGACACTAAATTGTAATATTCTTTGGATTTGCTTGGAGAGGGCATTGTTAGGTACCAAAGTGTTATAAACATTCGTGACACTAAATTGTAATATTCTTTGGATTTGCTTGGAGAGGGCATTGTTTGGTACCAAAGTGTTATAAAAATTCATGACACTAAATTGTAATATTCTTTGGATTTGCTTGGAGAGGGCATTGCTAGGTACCAAAGTGTTATAAAAATTCATGACACTAAATTGTAATATTCTTTGGATTTGCTTGGAGAGGGCATTGTTTGGTACCAAAGTGTTATAAAAATTCGTGACACTAAATTGTAATATTCTTTGGATTTGCTTGGAGAGGGCATTGTTTGGTACCAAAGTGTTATAAAAATTCGTGACACTAAATTGTAATATTCTTTGGATTTGCTTGGAGAGGGCATTGTTTGGTACCAAAGTGTTATAAAAATTCGTGACACTAAATTGTAATATTCTTTGGATTTGCTTGGAGAGGGCATTGTTAGGTACCAAAGTGTTATAAAAATTCGTGACACTAAATTGTAATATTCTTTGGATTTGCTTGGAGAGGGCATTGTTAGGTACCAAAGTGTTATAAAAATTCGTGACACTAAATTGTAATATTCTTTGGATTTGCTTGGAGAAGGCATTGTTAGGCACCAATGTGTTATAAAAATTCGTGACACTAAATTGTAATATTCTTTGGATTTGCTTGGAGAGGGCATTGTTAATCACCAATGTGTTATAAAAATTCGTTACACTAAATTGTAATATTCTTTGGATTTGCTTGGAGAGGGCATTGTTTGGTACCAAAGTGTTATAAAAATTCGTGACACTAAATTGTAATATTCTTTGGATTTGCTTGGAGAGGGCATTGTTAGGTACCAAAGTGTTATAAAAATTCGTGACACTAAATTGTAATATTCTTTGGATTTGCTTGGAGAGGGCATTGTTTGGTACCAAAGTGTTATAAAAATTCGTGACACTAAATTGTAATATTCTTTGGATTTGCTTGGAGAGGGCATTGTTTGGTACCAAAGTGTTATAAAAATTCGTGACACTAAATTGTAATATTCTTTGGATTTGCTTGGAGAGGGCATTGTTTGGTACTAAAGTGTTCTAAAAATACGTGACACTAAATTGTTATATTCTTTGGATTTGCTTGGAGAGGGCATTGTTTGGTACCAAAGTGTTATAAAAATTCGTGACACTAAATTGTAATATTCTTTGGATTTGCTTGGAGAGGGCATTGTTTGGTACTAAAGTGTTCTAAAAATACGTGACACTAAATTGTTATATTCTTTGGATTTGCTTGGAGAGGGCATTGTTTGGTACCAAAGTGTTATAAAAATTCGTGACACTAAATTGTAATATTCTTTGGATTTGCTTGGAGAGGGCATTGTTTGGTACCAAAGTGTTATAAAAATTCGTGACACTAAATTGTAATATTCTTTGGATTTGCTTGGAGAGGGCATTGTTTGGTACCAAAGTGTTATAAAAATTCGTGACACTAAATTGTAATATTCTTTGGATTTGCCTAGACAGGGCATTGTTAGGTACCAAAGTGTTATAAAAATTCGTGACACTAAATTCTAATATTTTTTTGGATTTGCTTGGAGAGGGCATTGTTTGGTACCAAAGTGTTATAAAAATTCGTGACACTAAATTGTAATATTCTTTGGATTTGCTTGGAGAGGGCATTGTTTGGTACCAAAGTGTTATAAAAATTCGTGACACTAAATTGTAATATTCTTTGGATTTGCCTAGAGAGGGCATTGTTAGGTACCAAAGTGTTATAAACATTCGTGACACTAAATTGTAATATTCTTTAGATTTGCTTGGAGAGGGCATTGTTTGGTACTAAAGTGTTCTAAAAATACGTGACACTAAATTGTTATATTCTTGGGATTTGCAAATCAATTAGGTTTCTTTGGTATAAGCTAACATGATTAAGAGGGCAACTGTTCTAATACAAAATATCAATATTTATACGAATAATGGTCAGATTTAAAATAAAATGCTCAAATCAGACCTGGAATTTTTATTTTGTATAAATAACCCTTTTTCTATGCGTTTCTTGTAGTAATAGCCTATTGTGATAAATCAATTGTTTATATAAATGACAATTTAAATAATTTGTTAAAAATAACAATTTTTAAAGAAATAAACTGTATTATTATAAAAAAAACAAATTATTTTTATCTCAAGTCACATTTTAAACCGGTGTCATATGTTTTTATTCCCTTTTTCAATATAAACAGTTGCTAAAATTACAAGGGAAATAATTTCTGTTCCGAAGCTCCTCCATAGATAGAAATAAATGTATTTTACGTTACTAACGTTTTCCTTAATGTACTTGCTAGCTTTATATTTACTTCTAATATAATACCTGGTTTTATTTACAAAATAAATTTACGATTTAAAATAAATAATTGCTCAAATTTAAGTATCGCCCCTACACACAACACAGTGCAGTCAACACTACACCACCCAATATCCATTTATGTATCTTCACATATTTCACCAACTCCAGCAACAATCTCATCTATGTTTATGACAATCTTTCTGCCGAAACCAGTCAGTCAACTGTGCAAAGGGTCTTACCCAACAATGATAAAAAAACTGTTTATGTTGAATAGGACCTATCATTAGAACTTGTTCCTGGAATTATCTGAAAACCAATTTACCAGCTCATTTTAGTTACCATCGGGAGTGGAATGTTGCAATTAGTTTAAATAAGAGTAAGTGGAAATTAATAATGGTTTGGAATAATTAATGATGATATTGATTTCGAATATAATCGTTAATACAGCAAATGTAACACAAGATTACACTAACATCTATATAATATCACTTAAATGATGGTAAATGTTACATAAAACTGCAGAAAAATCTATGTAAACAATTTTTGTTATGTGTGGCAAACGTTTTTTTATCTAATTTGCCAAAATGTGCGATAGATTTTGGCAGTCATTCAATTTGGAGCTATCTGCATAATCAATAATTAAGATAATACAATATTACCATTTTCCTAAACATTAATTTAATAAACTAATTTTGGCTTTCAAAATTTTCATGAAAAATTGAAGATTAGACTTTCATTCGAAAATTATATTGTGAATAAACCTACATTTGCTGTGACAAATCTACCATCTAAAAGGGTTAATATTAATATATCTGCTAGTTATTTAAAATATTTTTGTATAAATAACTTAACACTGATTTAAATGTCTTGAAAAATGAAAGTCGTTACCTAAAATTAAAATGTAATATTTGTTGACAAATCCTACAATGTATATTTATGTAACAGCTCATTTGGTTATTTTAAAGTAAGTTTTATCTAAAAATAATGCAAATTATTGGTTTGCATACTACTGATTAACGTTTCGCATTGAAATATCAACACAATTACTACTTTGTTTTGCGTGGTTTAGTTATTTATTTATATATGTATGTTGTTCAATTGATCATTCGTAAAAGTTAACAACATATAATGATGAACTCGTTTCGGGACAAAACCATCTTCAAAATTTTGAAAAATAATTACTCAAAAGGATTTACCTCTTACTAACTTGTCTTGACACTTTACGTTTAATTTTGAATACATAAACGTTTTTTTATAATAGTGTAAAAGAATATTTATTGAAATTAACAGAATATATGTTCTTATTACACTTTTGCTATTACTTGCGACCAGACGTTTTGAAACAACAAGTCTGGTCGCAAGTAATAGCAAAAGTGTAATAAGTAATTAACAACCACCTCGTCATGAACAGCAACAAGATTTCGATATATAATATAAATAATAGCTTTAATAAATTATTATTCACAATAAAAATGCGGTATACGAAGTTATCACAAAATTATTTTATTAAATATACCATATGAATAATCTCATTTTAGGGAATGGGGCAGTTAAGATGTTAATGGTTTAGATTTTACCGATTTAATGAATTAGTAATGTACTATAATTTTTTAAAACTTGAAGTAAAGAATGCAGTAGAGTTAAAAACTGGAAAAAGTTTTTCTGTTTTATTAATTTACCAATAAATATTTGTGATTGTTCTGACCATTAAGTTAAACAAGAATGTTTCGGGCGGTACAAGAATTTATTTACAGTTTTACGTAACCTATTTCAATAAACGGTATTGAAGTTGCAATATTCTAATGGCTTTAAATGTAGTTTGAGTGTCTCAATATATATCCAGATTTACTGTTCTTTTTGAAGCATTGTTAGTTTTATATTAGAGTGACTTAGAGATAAAATATCTGTTAAGTGATGGGATTTTGAAAATACTTGAATAAATTGCCGTCATTCAGAAACTAGGCTGAAATATTGTGATAAATTATTCATGAATTATTAATTGATTTAATAAATAATGCAATAAGGGTTGCTGCTTTTAGATTAAATTGTAAATGAATTGCGAAATCTAGCATTTATGTTTCAGTTGGAAATATGTTATATAATTTCTTTTCATCACACCTTTATGAAACTCAATGACTTATAACGTTTATTATATTATAGAAGATAATAAGAAATGTAAGGTTTTATTAAAAAAAAAAAAAAAAACTATTTGTGCCAAAATGGAATATTTTGTGGGAATTATTGAAACAAATTACAATGGATCTAATTCATAAATGTATACCTCGAACATCTGAGTGAAAGGTCATGGTTCTGCCTTTGATTTTCTTGACAATGCGACTACTTTATTATTAGGTCAATAGCGACCTCGAGTGTCTAGCCATCCTCTATTGAACTGCGCAGCACCGGATGCCATAAATACTAAAAATGGCAGTTGAATGAAGAAGAAGAAGACCTCCCTATGATTAGGTATCGAACTAAACCGGTATATTGTTACCATTTGTGAATCTGTGTACTTGATCTCACCATCCTGAGCCTTGTAGCTGGATTCCAGGAGGTTCACTGTGATATAGTTGAGAAGCCAGGGTCCAACCTATGATTTGTTTGACATTGAAACTTCCCTACTATTAAGTTTCGAACTAAACCGGTATATTGTTACCATCTGTGAATCTGTGTACTTGATCTCACCATCCTGAGCCTGGTAGCTGGATTCCAGGAGGTTCACTGTGATATAGTTGAGAAGCCAGGGTCCAATCTATGATTTGTTTGACATTGAAACTTCCCTATGATTAAGTATCGTACTAAACCGGTATATTGTTATCATCTGTGGATCTGTGTACTTGCTCTCACCATCCTGAGCCTGGTAGCTGGATTCCAGGAGGTTCACTGTGATATAGTTGAGAAGCCAGGGTCCAACCTCTGATTTGTTTGACATTGAAACTTCCCTATTACTAAGTATCGTGGGGAACGGATATACGGTAAACATCAGTTAAACTACCTCGTCTTACACTCTTGACTCTGCTGCCTCGATTCTAAGAAGGTCGACGTCTTAAGAGCGAGAGGCTGTCGCATGGGAGTTTATTTAATCTATACAAATTAATATAAACTAGGGGCAATTGCTGCTTTTTATTTATAACAAAAAAACAAGGGAAATACTCAATGGTAAAATACTTTAAATAGTGTAAATATTGTTTTATTAAGGCGATTAAATACCAATACATTTAATACTACATTTCAACATTTAAATTAAACAGAACAATAAAAATAAAATAGATGAACGATCAAATTCACATCAGCTGATGTTATCGTAATGTGGTATATTTATTAATGACCATCCGACATGTAGAGCTTAATAAACCCACTGCAGTGATATTTCCGTTAGAAAATCATTGAATAGAAAAAATCAAGGACAGTGGGGTGAAGACCAAGTAATTTTTGACACGTCTGATAGTTTTCAAAACCGTCTTTATCCCTCAAGCGATAAAATGAATCTAATTAAGCTATGAACTGGTTCATTGTCTGAGAAATTTCATGGGGAGCAATTTGGTTCCGGAATTAAATATATAGATATTGTAGTTAAATGAAGTTTGTGAGTTGTTTTTAAAGATATTTCAGCTTTTTCAAAAACTAGTTTTCACTACTAAGTTGTAAAATTGTGTTGGATATCAATTAGTGGTTTTTTAAAACTTGTAATAGAAAATAATTAAATAAATGTGACAGAATAGGAAGATAAACTTTAAAAGAAACATGGAATTCGATCCATTATAAAAGTAAACTTTGTGAAGTGATATTATTGTGGCGATGCTGCAACAACTGTTTGGTTCTAAGTTGTAACATGTCTTAATCTTTGAGGAAAGTAATTTGCTCTTCAAACAAGTTTGTAAATGGTGGGAGGTAGATTTACATTTTGTCTTAGTAGTACTGTACTTTCATTCTTTTAAATACACATTTATATTGATTAATGTATAACTATTATGTCCATATAATAAATATTATGTTCAATATTAAATTATGTCTAATAATAATAATAATATCATTTCCAAAATTACTATTATGGATTATCATACAACTATTCTTCGAGCTTAGCTTGTGAGGTTATGTTAAAATAAATAAAAACACACCCAAAAACTCACAAATTAAATCATTTATTAACTCATACGCGTTTCAATGACTAAGTCATCATCATCAGTTAGTGTTACTACTACAAACTCTAACTTACAACTGACTAAGCTTCTAACTAGTTGTAAGTTAGAGTTTGTAGTAGTAACATTCACTGATGATGATGTCTATGTCATTTAAACGCGTATGAGTCAATAAATGATTAATTTTTGAGTTTTGTGTATGTTTTTATTTGTTTTATGGATTATTATGTCCATTTGGACATAATATTTGTTAAAATATACTTTATGAAATTTTGTAAAACTCTTTATAATTATATACCTTTGTCCTATATCAAAACATAATGTTACTATGAATAAATACAACTAAGGTTCATAGCATCAATTGCTGCCTTACCTTTTATTAACACTTATAAACTTGAGCAAGTAGTTGATATTTAAACATAAGGTCGACTTGAACCACGTTGGAGTAAAAAATATTACACATTAGTTTTATTTTAATTTCGAATTTAGTCAATGAAACGACGGTTTCGAAACACGTCATCATAGTAATATAATAGTTTTCATTTAGTTCTTTGAATAATTACTTGAGTTTAATCAGTGAAACAAAGATGATGAAAACACCCAACTTTAAACGTAATCACGGTTTCGCCAATAAATCGTAGCAACAACCGCTGTTAATTTAAATTGACACATCACTGTCATAACGCCCAAATTTTTAAATATCAGTATAAAACCAAAGATAGTCCTCACAAGAAAGTAAATTCAAAATAATTTAACCCTTTCTCTTGTTTCACACCCCCATAGAAGAACTAAATACTAAGTTATTCACTAAAATAGGATGTCCCCTCCTCCTTAAAAGGAATTTTGAAAAATAGCCCTCCTCGGCAAGAGGATGGTATGCATACTTACAATATATATATAAATTTAAAAGATTTACCTTTGTGTTGTAGTCTTCAGTGACAAAAGTTACCTCTGTTAGCACAATTCCTTGGAGTGACACCAGAGCGATCGTGAGTCACCCCGCAGTAACCAGTTAAACTGACTTTCCTTGCCTGGTAACTTATGACACTCGCTTTTCACAGTCTATAAAGCGATCCTTCTTAACCTGATATTTAATTTTAAAAAAGACCGGAAAAATCAAGGTTGTAGCAATCAGCTGCTTATAAACGGGGACTGTAATGTGCTGCCCTCCTGCGGTGACTTTTGAGACTAGTAACTATTTCGCTGTTTGGCGGCAATAAAAAAAAGTTACATTCTTATCCCGCTGAGTGATTTAAGTTTCTGATATTCCTATCATGATCATATTTCTTACTGTTGTCGCTATTTTGAGAATGGGAACTTTAACACTGACCTCAGGAAAAACGGAACAAAGTATATTTTGACTAATGGAGAAATAACGATACAAGAATCACTTCTATATATTATGGGATTATTTTGTTATAATTATTAGTGTCAAGAAAAACTTATCAAGGTTGTTAGAATAGAGTCAAACTATAGGTTGTTTCATTGTAATAGTAGTTGCAGGTGTATTGTAACCGTGTATTATGGCTGTTGGACTTTTATATTCAATCTATAAACCAAGGTTTTATAGATTTACAGGTCCAGCTTAGAAGATCTAACCATCTTTATCTCAGGAGATAACGAGGACGAAGTCAATCGCATCAGAGAGACAGAGTAAAATAGCGGAAAAGAGGTTTCGTCCGTGTGGTTCTTCTTTGAGTAAACGTTTCTTTGTAAAGAGATTCTGAGTGGTTTGTTACTATAAACTGCCGTCTCCCGTTCCCCCCATTCTCTCAAACGGAGACAGACTAAATTTATTCTATTGTATTTGTAATATCTTTGAGTGTTAACAAGTGGGAGATTTACTTTCTAGAAATATTTCAGTTCTGATAATATTCGGTATCTGACACTCAATGCTGGTCATTTTAGGATTTTATTACCATTTAGAAGTTCTATTGTTTTTATCTGTCATTGGCCGCTAGATATCATCTATAGCTATTGTCCAGCTTAAAGCCAGACGTTTCGTTAATTATAAATATATATATATATATATATATATATATATATATATATATACACACACACACACACACACACACACACACACACACACACACACACACATATATATATATATATATATACAGTAAACTCCCGAATATCCGTAGGCGGATTAACCGGTTTGCGGATTATCCGGGGTATGTCATTGTTATACAAATATCCAATTTTTATTCCAATCAGATTCATGTGTTTAAATTTCCAAACGGTGAATTACGACGTAAATACATATAAGGCCTAATAGAAGTTAAAATGAAGGGAATAGATATGTAAATATGTACGTACTAATTTTTACATTGAAAGGGAAGCATCCCGACGCGGGCCAGCGAAATAAAAGGGGCGAGCAGACTACTGTATATAAGAGAAAATGGCAAAATGCTTGGACGCCCGAAAACCTAATTTGTATCATAACATTGTAAAGAAATGTCAGCTAATCTCGGCTATAAATAGTCTAGAACGTGACATATGCATTATCCATGTCTGTCATATACATTATCGATCTTAATGGCTTTGTGACATACGTGACACAAGTAGACACTGTGCGACAAAATGGTTCTCAAGAAACTTAGATCGCACATTAAAGCTAAATCAATGCTCACAAAAAAAAAGAAAGTGACAGATTATTTTGTTAAAAAGTGAAAGTATTATGTGTAAAGGAAATTACGTATGTACATACATACTTACTTTTGACATATATTTATGTATGTATTGTAAATAGTTAGACATATAAATGTACATATTATAATCCGTCAAATACATCGACATTTGAAATTATATTCTGTATTTATTTTTCCTCTTAAGATTATTTGTGAATTGCATTAACCGGGGTCATTATTTGTGTAATTTATGGTATATTAATCGATTATCGATCGTTTTGCGTATTATTTGTTCAAAGCGGATTATCCGGGGAATCCGTTATCCGGCGTTGCCGGGCCACCCTATTCCACGGATAATCGGGAGTTTACTGTATATATATATATATATATATATATATATATATATATATATATATATATATATATATATATATATATATATATATATATAATTCATATTGTAGACAAAATGTATTTCATACATTTTGGAAACATATGTAGTACGACTCAGGTAATAATTAGATCTAACCACCCCGTTTTGGAGCAGGTGTACTACAGGGAACGAACCTGTCAATGCCAGAGTTTCCATGCTCTCTCTATGATCCTCCAGGATCATAATGTCCTGTAATTCCACTTAGCCTTTCCTATCCGTCATGTAAGGGGTGTAACAAATAGAGACTTCTACGGTGTGTATAGAGAGTAGGTCTAATTAAAGTATACAATCCTATACATTTGAAGTCATGTTCCTTACTATTTCCTCTACCAGGGAGCTGAATGCCCTAATATGCAAGACTCCTTCCCATCCTATTGCACCAATAATAGTTACATATACTGTTTGACATTAAACTCCTAAGCAATTTGCTAATAATTATTTTTATTTATTCACTTAAAGTGAATAATTTAGACTAATCGAACGTAATCGACTACAAAATTCAAGAGAATATTTTTTATATTTTTGTAAAAATATTTCTTCAAATTTTATTTACTAATCGTAAATTTAATCTTGTATTTAGCTTGCAATACATAACGTATTTTAGAATAATAAATAAAAGAAATTGAAAATACAAAAATAATAGGCTACTCATGTATTCCATGCAACTGTTTTTGATAATTTGTTCAGAGCTTGAATAAAAATATCTTAAAATGTGTTTAAGGGTTATGACAAATCACAAACCAAATCATGCTAATACATGCCAAATAAAAAAAAGCCTTTTCTAGTAGTCTAATGTAACTTGTAAATATTGATATTTATCAAGAATAATGAAATACAGTCGAACCTCTGTATAACGAAGTCGATTATCCAGAGAAAAAATTTGTTGTAGAGAGGTTGTGTTGTAAAGAATGCTCCCACCCCATTTTACGCATACCGCACTACCTGCGGTAATAAAAGGGATACATTGTAATATCGCGAGCGTAGTTAGTGTAATAGGCCAATGTTAATATAGGATAATGTTTTATAAAGTCTCAATTTATTTGAAATTCAAGTTCTTAAAAATGTTTTATTGATGTTTCTTCATTGTATTAGACATCCACATTCAATATTTTTCATAGGGTCTAATCTGTATAGGCTATTATGATAAGTTATCTAATGCTTATGAAAACTTACTGGTAAATAAGTACACTCACCAAACTCAGTAAGCCGTAATTTAGTAACTGTATTATTGATTAACTGTATTACATTTAATAACTGCCTATACTGATTTTATTTGAATACACACAATCTATCAGTATTTTATTTTTATATACACAATTCAATATCAAACAACACAAACAGTTTTATACACTACACAGGCCGTATCCGAAGAAACAAATACTGTATTAAATTAAACATAAAATACGATGTACAGTAATACAGTACTGTAAATACAGTAACTTCGTATAGGTACTTTTTAAATTGTTTCTAGTTTTCAAAATTTTACTTGAAAAAGCTAGCAATTTTTTGTTGCACTTTACGGCACGAGTAAAAATAAGTAACCGAGCTAGCAACATTTGTGCCACATGTTCCACAAAGCCACAGAGATAGATAAAATGACATAGATAATACATGTCACGTCCGAGACTGTTTATAGCCGAGATTAGCTGACATTTGTTTACTACAACCTTATGTTGACACATTAGGTTTTCGGGTGTCCAAGCATTTTGTCAATGACTCATATTTACAATACAGTAGTCTGTTCTCACCTCCAGTTGGTTTATTAACTCTAATAGGACAGTTATCGTTTATTCTTGCGTTAGTTCAGAAAGCTTGGTTAATTTTTATGATCGTTGTTTTTACCGGATATTCTGCCGCGTTAAATGGTTCAAACTAAAAAAAAAAACATTAAAATATTAAAGTTAAACCAAATTAAATCTGTTCATAAAACTTCCTGAATCATTGTTTCAGTTGAAGCATCAAAAGTTAACTTGGGATGGTCGGATATAAAAACAACTCAGGCACAATGTTCTCCAAACTCTTTTAAAGCACTGACGTAAAAATCAAACCTTTATACAGATATCGACACTAGAGAAGTTTCAATTAGCTTGGGAGTGAGCGTGCCGGTGAGCTCACCGTATCTAAGGAAATAAGCTGGGAGCACATCTGTAAGGGAACCCAGAGCGTGTCGGAACGCTAGCTGTGCAGAACGTGTTAACTGAACCGAACTATAACAAGCAGTCAATTGCCGACATGTGTTTCGCCTACCATTCTTGGTTTTGTTGACCTTCCTGCTGAGAATAAAAAATTTCCTGGAAATGCCGTTGTGAGCGGCCTATACAACACTACATTTCTTTGGTTGAAATGGAAAAAATCTGAAACTCGTTACATAAAGGTAAATAAGCAGTATAACTTCTAAAATGTCAAGGGACAAGATAAAAATTCGTTACATAGAGGATTTCGTTATCTGGAGGCTCGTTATATAGAGGTTCGACTGTACTTGATTTTAATTATGATAAGAGTGTTGCTTATGATGTAAACAGTATAAATTACGGCTTAATAATAAATTAATATAATTTTAGATTTTCGGATAGAAAATCGAAACGTAGAGAGTTTTGTTGTAGCATCAAATGCTTTGTGTTCTGTCATTAACCTTAAACATATTAAATAGTTATTAACAGACAATAAATAATGTTTAAATGTCTTGAACTCTACTGACCCTCCCCGTCCCGTTGAGTATCGAGTGCTCCACGTCCTATAAATCAAGCCAGCCATTCACTATTCCTCCAAGAACTAGGGCAACGTTGCATATCAGCATTATTCATTCAGAACAATACGCGTCTTACATTTCAATTTTTAGATTCATGGCTAGAAATAAATGAACTCTACCAGTAATGCATTAATATTTTATATGTTTGTTTCATTATATATTTATATTTTCAAGAAATATGTAATAGTAACTTGATATTCCTTGATACGTGTTTAAATCAAAAGATTTACGCATTGAGAAAACAAAATTTCGTACTCATTCTAAATAATTATTTAAAAATTACCAAAAGAGTAATAAAGTAACAAGATATTTGGGTAAACAAAATTTGCGATATATTTGTATTGTAAATGAATACATCTAAATACAATAATCAAATTTTACTCTACACAATTCTTATTTTCTCATCAATGTCGAAATCTATGCAGGTTTTAATATTATAATTTCCTATTAGATGGATTTCCGATGTCGATATGCGGAAAAATCAAAGTTGGAAGGGTCACCAATCAAAGAATAAGGGACAATATGGAAGTGCGCACTACAATTGTTGATGATATTGTAATTCGACAAATTGGATAGTCCGGGCATGGCCAACGAAGGGTAGAGAATATACTGCAGAAGCAGATCCAGCTAGAGAGCCCCAAGGAAGAAGAAAGAAGAGGTGACTTCGTCCAGCTGGAGAGAGGGAATTGACAGAAAGAAAGAGAGATCGAGAAGGTTGGCTTATGGGAATCGGAAGACGTAAAGCATTATGTAATCGATTATTATTTTTTATAAAAAAATACTTAAACCCCACTGTTCTATTTTTCCATAAACTGGATGAAACAAATAGTTGTTATTTACCGTGTTAAAATACATTTTGCCAAATTTTTGACAAAATTTAAATAAAAATGTTTACGCTTGTTTACTTCTCATATTTTTTCTGGGTGTCGTAAGACCGCTGTCTTCAGGTACCTCCTGGTAAGGCGATGGTTTATGGGCCCGTATTACCAGTATCAGGTACTATTTGTGTTCATTTGTCTTTCTTCTTACGTGTGTAACGAGAAGACACTACTTTATGGCTTCGTGATTATTTGTAGAAATTATTAATTTTTGTAAAAGTGAAAATACAAATCTTTATAAATTAGGTACACACAGATTGAATAAAGTAGGAATATCAAGCCATGAATATGAGAGACAGAATGAAATTGAAAGTACTCGTATATTAAAAATAATTTTGAGTAGATTATAATGTTACAGTGTAAATGTTCTGTATTTAGTTAAACTATTTTTAGTTCTGTAAATACTAACTAAATAAGAAAAATGCAATCTATATTACATACATAAAAAATGATTACATAACAAGATTGTTTCGAAAAATACATTATGTCAACATTTTTTAAGCATTGGCTATTCTACATTAATGGTTATTATTGTCCTAAGCCTTCACATTAAATACACACATTAAAGCTTACACATTAAATACACTTATAAAACCTACACATTAAATACACACATTAAAACCTACACATTAAATACACTCATTAAAACCCACACATTTAATACACACATTAATTAATGCCTACATTAAACACACTAATTACTTTAAACCTACACATTAAATAAACACATTAATTAATGTCTACATTAAACACAGTAATTAGTTTAAACCTACACATTAAATACACACATTAAAATCTACACATTGAATAAACCCATTGATACATCCTACACATTAAATACACTAATTAATTAAAACCTACATATTAAATAGACACATTAAAACCTAAACATTAAATACACTCAATAAAACCCACACAATGAATACATACATTAATTAATGCATACATTAAACATAGTATAATTAATTTAAACCTGCACATTAAATACACACAATAAAACCTACACATTGAACAAACACATTGAATAATGCCTACACATTAAATACACTAATTAATTAAAACCTACGCATTGAATACACACATTAGCTAATGCCTGCACATTAAATACACTAATTATTTAAAACCTACACATTAAATTTAGACATTAAAACCTACACATTATATACACACATTTATTAATGCCTACACATTAAATACATAAAATAAGGCCTACACTTTAAATAAACACATTAAAGCCTACAAATTAAATAATTACATTAAAATCTGAACATTAAATGCGCGAAACATAAACTATAATATAAAAATAAAAAAAAGTAAATTAAAAGTGAATTGAAATAATATTATACGCTGTTACTGTAAGCTGCAAGCTGGCGACGCTTATTGCCACAAGAATGCTTCCACGTGTGAAAAAGCACTGCTGCGGAATTTAACTCATTTTAAAGTTTAAATAATAAAAAATAATTTTGTTTGGCCCAAACCATCTCGAGAATTTAATTACATGAAATGGCAGTGTTTCGAGGAGCTGGTGCAGAGCGTAGTTTGCTTCAACAATAAAGTTATTATTTCCATAAGTTACTAATTTATACGTTTTGATATCGCCTTCTTATTAGAGAGCCAGGTGATATATTTATTAATATGCCATATTCAAAATTCACCTTTTATAATAAATAATAAGTTACATAAATATGCACTCATTGTACACACAAACACACACACACACGCGCGCGCATATACTCACTCTATCACACACACACACACACACACACACACACACACACACACACACACACGCGCGCGTACGCATGCAAGCACGCACACACACACACACACACACACCAGCCCAAAGCTGACACCTTATCTGACCTTTACTAAAAAAATTGAATAAATAATTGGTTTCAAGAAATGGTCTTTTCTTCATCATAGAAGAAACTGAAAAAGATAAGGTAAGCAATTAGCAGAAAGATTTTAGGTCGGTATAACTCAACGAAATCAGAAATAAAACGTAAAGGGTCTATGGAAATGGTTCTATGAAAAAAATGACAAAAACATAAGACCACAATCTGGTTGAAGGTGTGTGGAAATGGTTTGTTAGTGCTAGGGCAAAGAAGGTTATTGCGTGTAAATGTAATACATAGCCTCAAGCAATTTACATTTACAGGTTTTAAAGATAGTTCCAAGGTTCAACTGAACAAAGTTCTAATGTTTCATTAAACATAACATTTGTCTCTAAAATTTCCGCTACTTTCCATTTTTGCCTCGGGGTGATATATATATATATATATATATATATATATATATATATTAAACATTTCTAGGATTATTGATATGTTTGTATATTTTTGGTTTTTGTTGGTGAAATGATGGCTAAAATGAATATATTATTATGATTTCACTGCTTTTAAGTTAGCTTTGAGTTGACATTTATTTCTGTTTGGCCAATGTAAATGTAGAGGCAAGAGCTATAATCTAATATATATATATATATATATATATATATATATATATATATATATATATGACTTGTAGTCGTTTGTCGTGTTAAATATTTATTGTAGACATAACAATTCTGTGATTTTTTGCCTCTCCAAATAACACCCTGTTTTTAAAAACCGTGAGGCCTGATAAGCTTTATGGTTGCCCAAGAAAACTAAGTTATACTTGTGCACGTTTTACAAATATTTTTACGTGTATAAAATTAGCTTTGTAATAAATCGTCTGCAGATAGATTCTTATAATATTCTGCACTGAAATTGTAATTTAGTTTTTCATTCAATTGTTGGGCGAAAAAATTTTAAAAAATCAACAGCCCAGATAATGTTTTGGTGCAAAATTCCGATGAAGAAACAAAAACAAATATCTGTTTCATAAACAAATTTGCTTTCAGTTTAGATTTTATTGAAGTTCGGAACGGAATATTGCAATTAAAACTTATAGAATAATTATAACTCAAAAGTAATAAAATATATGCATTAACCTATATGAAGCATAATATATAATTAAATATATCTAATAAAATATGTTTAAAGATATTGATTCTAGTAAATACAGTTTAAAACCTGAATCTTACAAATATAATATAGGTTTAGAAAGTTCAAGATTTAAACATCTATTTCTTAGGATTAATATTCCTAAAGATAATTGTACTAAAAGTAGATTTAGTGTAAGAGATAATACATCTGCTTACATAGACGTAATAGTAATAAAATTAAAATAGAAACAGTTACTTTTAATGTTTCAAAAGTCAAGAAATTAACTGGAATAAAACAAATGAAATGGACCCATATTTCTCGTTACAGAAACTCTGCGACAGTCGTTGTTGAAGCATTGATAAATATTTATAAGGTAACAGATTGAAGAAAATATCGTGAGATAAATACAAACGCGAGGAAGTGTATTTGATATCAAAGGGATGAGAAACAAACAAGGGCTTATTAAAATACATGCAACACGGCGTCTGCTTTGGCTTATCTCAGCTCGAAAATAATTAAGGGCGTAAAATGGTAATCTTAAACGCTTTTCAAAATTAATGTAGCTTTGCGCTTTGATTTAACCTTATATCTATTTTCACACTTCAAGCAAGCAGATTTAGTTAAACTGGAAAATAAGAATTAAAACTAGGGTATTTTGACGACGTTGTATTGTGTGGTGCTCGTACCGGGGTTTTAGGTCAGATGACGAGAGCTATGCAACCGTATAGAAGCACCAATTGTATCTGAAAGCAACAGAATTAAAACCTTTGTGATAGTCTCGATTTTCCTTAAGGATACCCAAATATAGCCTGTTTAAATAGCTACTTGAATTGGCCATCTGAGAGTTGGAGAGGAGACAGTGCTCCAGATACGAGGGGCAGAGTACGTAGAGATAGTACAAATGAAGCGATGATATCATATTCAATACCTACGTGTAGGATGGGATTCACAGGATAGCAAATAATTATGTATCATATTATAATTAATTATTCACTAATTATTGAATAATATACAATACATTATTGTGTTTAATTTTATTCAATAATACTCATTCAGTTTAGTTTAATTTTAACAATGTAATTTTACTTCACAATTTTTATAATTAAAAATAGGAAAAATGTTTAAATATTTTATCAATATTAGAAAAAAATATTGTTTAGGCTTTGAGGTCGAGCTATTGGCTATAGATATAAAACGTCAAGTAATTTCATTTTTGGGGAAGTAGCACTCAAAAATAAAACTACAACTGAATGTTGAGGTTTTAAGGACCCAATTTTATCACATCAAAGAGCAGTAGCAATCAAGTCTTGTTGTAAAATAAACATTTTTCAACAAACCGAACTGATTTCTCAAGGGTGAAGTCGAGTTAAATTTTATTAGCAACATAATAAAACTCTCTTTTATTTTCCACTTTCTCTTTCTAAAAAATATATCTAATTTTATGGAATAAAATACTTTAAAGAAACACAATCATAAATAAAATATATCTTGGTTAAATCGGTTATAAGAATATATATATATATATATATATATATATATATATATATATATATATATATATATATAAATATAAAATACGTTTTCTTGTTTAATAATTTAAAACAACATAGGTATTCAAATACAAGATATAAATTAATAAATATTCTTGTATTTGAATACCTATGTTGTTTCAATATATATATATATATATATATATATATATATATATATATATATATATATATATATATATATATATATATATATATAAAATGATAATTAAATAATGAACGTTTTGGGTAATTAATTTTTTAACAGTATTAGTACTAAATTTATACACTGCCTAACATATCTGATAAGTTAAAATAAAACAGAAATAAATACACAATAAAATTAAAAATTTGTTTTTAAACACACTTTTTATTCTACTAATTGCACTATTATTTCATATTGTAAAAAATTAAACATACGTTTAGTTTACGTGTAATATTTTGATAAAACACATCTCTAATCAATTTGTACTATTAAGGGTATTGTATTGGTCTGATTAAAAGATATTGATATTTTATTTTTACGAGATATATTCAATAATAAACATATATTGTAATCCAAACAGTATGTGACAAGGAGTAAGAAGAACTTCAAATATTGCATGTAATTTGGGAGACCTATGTTCTGCGATTTTGTTGTAGAGATATGTCCATAGACAAAGGTTTGGTCTCGCAATCGTCTGTAAATAATCACTCGATTGTATCTAGACATTGCCAAAGATATTCACAGCGCCCGTAACCAATAACCATTGCAATTACAATTCACATACCTTTGGCACAAACACATCCAAAACCTCACCTATTCTAGTAACAAACGTTACCCATATTTGTTATGAAAAAGGGGTTCAGAAATAATATAATTACGTGTCCTTATGGTTTAATTTACTTAGTATGACTCATTCCAATTTGATGGGATGTGTTTATATTTTAAATAGTCAGTGTAGGTATGAGAAGGTATCATAACTAAGATGGTTCTACTGGGTTGAGCAAGGGGCAAGCATTAGTTCTGAGAGATAGTGGTTGGCAACATTTGAGCTTATATAGTTAAAACTTTGTGTGGTGTGGGTACGTAACGGATCTGGTGCATTGAGGTTCTACCACCACGAGCATGTATGCATTGGTTACGATCTATAGGGCAATGACTGTTTTAGCGGTATTGTTTTGCTATCGTGATATTTTTGAATTCTGTGAACATTTTTACCTTTGTTTACTATACCATTCCTACTATTAGTTCTCTTCCTCTTTATATATATGTATATATATATATATATATATATATATATATATATATATATATATATATACATATATATATCAAAAACAACTTCGGTTATTCAAATACAAGAATTATTTATCAATTTATATTCAAAGCTTTTCGTTGACAGTACCAAAATCATCAGGAATGAACAATACAACAGGAATAATCAACAGGAAAAATTGTATTATTCATTCCTGTTTGTATTGGTACTGTTTATCAACGAAAAGCTTAAATAACAATTAATAAATAATTCTTGTATTTGAATAACCTTAGTTATTTTTGATTATTAAACAAGAAAAAATATTTTATATTTTTAATATATATAAATATATCTTGTAATAATATATCTTGAATAATAATATATATATCTTGTTGAAATTTTCAATCGTTAATGAAATAATTTTGTTCACATAATGGAAAAGTTTAACAAGATATATATATATATATATATATATATATATACATATATATATATATATATATATATATATATATATATATATATATATATATATATATATATGTACAGTAGTTATAGAATACACTAGTTATAGTGATTTAATAGTAATTATTTAAAAAAAAGTAAATAAAATAAAATCTCTCTTTGTTGATATAAGTAGGTATTACCTTCAATTTAAAAATAAAATATATATAATGCTTAATTTACTACTTTTGATTGGCTCATGTCTCTTCAAGTTTTTGTCTTTTGTATGTAAAGGCAAAACGACACGGAGCACAATCACGTATTCAGGTCGCACATATGCTGAATGTGGTGTAAAGTGTTTTGACATATCACAAAGAATGTATCGTCACCCGTGCGTGAATGTGGGTGGGTTTGTTAATATTTCATGCATAGAACAAGGGTAAAAACGTAGTATATCTCGGAGACATCGATATTTATACGTAAATAGCCCTGCCTACGCTGTAAACGTGACATTCCCAATGTAATAAAGCCTGTGAAATACGATACTCGGGCGATTAGAGGCATATTCCTGATACCTCGCAGTATTTATGACGTCATCTTTGGCAGAATTACACAAGGAAACTAACTCAATTCATTATTATTTGCATTTTCGTCAATAATCGTAACGAAATTTAAGAAAAATATAACTCAGATCTTGGGGTTAGAACTGAGGTGCAGAAACGTTTTCCTTGAAACCCGCAACTGGTTTTAATTCAACCGAATTATTTACGGTTAGGAGTACATTATCAAAATACCTTTAAATGACGAGAAAAAGTAATTGGTTTTTAAAAATACATTATATAAACATTTACATACTCTTTAAACATTATATAAACATTTACATACTCTTTAAACATTATATAAACAGTTTAGATAATTTATAAATTAATTAAATTATTATAACGACATAGAGTCTAACTTCGAAATGCAATTATTAATAAGAGAATAAATGAATTAGTCATTGATTTTGCTGTCCTGCTAAATAAGAAAAAAGTCATAATTATTTTGTTATTTTTTTGCAGAAAGAATAAATAATTTATAATAGTAATCAGATGTTTCCTCATTTAATGAATTTATTTCAGCCTTTTAAAATATATCTTTCAAAATATATTTATAGTTGCACAACAATATTTGATTAAAACATTAAACTAAAGCTATTTCAATCATGAAGTTGTAAAACTTGACGCTCACAAAAGATAAAGCGATTTGTAATATTATTTTATGTTTTAACATACACGTTTAATGTGATATTGTATTTTAAAAATATTTATGTTGTCTGTGAAATATAAATTGTAAAACAAAAGTTTTAAAATGGATAATTTAGAAAACATAGTTTTTAAAGTAAACATAAATATGGGTGTTTTAGTATTTGGTATTGTTTCTATTTGCACAAGAATTTCTAGAGTTAATACTATCATAATTAGTTATTATTTACCATATAATTAAATGATACTTAACTAAATGAATACGTAAGGGCTTACAATTTTCGAAACAATTGTTCCTTTTACGAAGTAAAGCCTCTATCTAGTATCTTTTAATTATAGTTTAATCACTGAATTCAAGATGATTACAACAGGCAGCTTTAACTCTATTTATAGCTTATTTGTTATTTTGTTTTATGTTCAGATATGAAATTCCTAAACTCTGATAAGTCATGTTTTGCTATTTACATGAAATATTTTGAAATCAAATTACTATTCCACACCGGGTTAGCTGAAGGCGTGACTGTGGGCCTTAATTAACATACAGGTGTGTGCGCATTTCCTGTACATTTAATTAGCTTTGTACGGGATGTAATATGGGGGAGCCAATGGTAAACGCGGCGCAATGAGCTCATTACCCTAAACAATGCAGAGGGAAAAAGCAAGCAACATTTGTACAGTATTATGATTTGGTCGTTTATAGTAATTTCAACACGAAATCTGGTTTCAGGCTAGTGTGAATATTTGTCCAGCCCGTCTGATTTTTAATACCTTTTTATATGTACAAGTATTTACACTTATTTGTATAATTGTATTTATTATTTTATACCTAAATAAAAAATGTCAAAAATATACTCAAGTATATGTGTAAAACCTTTAAATAAGTATAAACTGCATTAAAAATATATGTTGAAAATTTGACTGTAATTGAAACATATTTGGGTCTCTAATTACAACTGTTCTCAACTTGATCTAGCAAGTAATAAATTTTTTTTAAAATTTTATAATTACATTTAATATTAATATGTAAATAGACATGTCAGAATAATAATATTATGTGGAAAAATGGAAAGTAATTTCCTTTTATTTTCTATTTACTGCCTCTGTATGGCGTTGGACTATTTTTTTTGTTTGTTACTATTTAGTCGTTTTCTTTTTCTTTTCGTCGCTTTCTTTGTGTTTTAGTTTCTTTTCGTTTTCCTTTCGCATAGTTTGTGAAGCAAGGTTCGGCACCGTTAATCCAGTTTATTTTATTCTTTTCATTCTTTAATCATGGAATTAGTGAAGATATTGTTTGGTAACCATGGCAACAATATAAGGTTGAGCATAGGAGGTTTCGAAGACAAACAGATGGGAGCCAATGAAAAATTCATAAACTTCTTTGAGACACAAATTTCTAGCTATGGAAAAGTTGGCTCACTGCCAAAGCGCTAGATTACGAAGATAAAGATACTGAGTTGGAATCCGATCATTACCACGAAAATATTTATAACTTAATTATTGAATAAATATTTGAAAAAAACCGTATGAACATTAATTGTTATCCACAATTAGTTAAGCGAAATGTACTTGAACTTGATTGGACGATTAAAAACGGATTTTATTAAAGATTTAAAATTTGTACGAGACATGTATCAGGAGAGTTTGAGCTGTTAAAAGGAATTGAAAAATAATAGAATATGATATTTTTACCACCATGATACAAGTTTAGTAATGCATCAGACAGTATCCTTAAAATAATGCTATATATATATATATATATATATATATATATATATATATATATATATATATAATAAATTTAAAATATTTCAAAAACAAGAATACTTTTAATGAATATACTTATTCAAAGCTTTTCGCCGATAAAATAGTATCAGCATCTTCAGGAAAATAATTATCTAATAAAATACTTTTACAAAATTAAATCATATCATATGATATATATATATATATATATATATATATATATATATATATATATATATGATGATACGTATCCCTTCACGGATGGAAAAATATGATGAATAATTATCATCCGGAGTACATCCGGATGAAATCGCAGTTCCGACGTTTTGCTAGAATCTCATCTAGCATTGACGAGGTGAACCTAACAATAGTTGAAGAGCGAGTGAAGAGCGCACATAACTCTTCAGATATACGCATCCGCATATATATAGCTCGCTCTGTATATATTTATGCACTGCAGAATGAACGGTTGTACTCCAGATAATAACTATTCATCATCATCATCATCATATATATATATATATATATATATATATATATATATATATATATATAAATATAAAATACGTTTTCTTGTTTAATAATTTAAAACAACATAGGTTATTCAAATACAAGAATATTTATTAATTTATATCCAAAGATTTTCGTTGGTAAACAGTACCAACATCATCAGGAATGAAAATTACAATAATGTCGTGGAATTGTTATTATAATTTTCAATCCTGATGATGTTGGTACTGTTTGCCAACGAAAAGCTTTGGATATAAATTAATAAATATTCTTGTATTTGAATAACCTATGTTGTTTTAATATATATATATATATATATATATATATATATATAAATATAAAATACGTTTTCTTGTTTAATAATTTAAAACAACATAGGTTATTCAAATACAAGAATATTTATAAATTTATATCCAAAGATTTTCGTTGGTAAACAGTACCAACATCATCAGGAATGAAAATTACAATAATGTCATGGAATTGTTATTATAATTTTCATTCCTGATGATGTTGGTACTGTTTGCCAACGAAAAGCTTTGGATATAAATTAATAAATATTCTTGTATTTGAATAACCTATGTTGTTTTAATATATATATATATATATATATATATATATATATATATATATATATATATATATATATATATATATAAATATAAAATACGTTTTCTTGTTTAATAATTTAAAACAACATAGGTTATTCAAATACAAGAATATTTATTAATTTATATCCAAAGATTTTCGTTGGTAAACAGTACCAACATCATCAGGAATGAAAATTACAATAATGTCATGGAATTGTTATTATAATTTTCATTCCTGATGATGTTGGTACTGTTTCTGTTTGCCAACGAAAAGCTTTGGATATAAATTAATAAATATTCTTGTATTTGAATAACCTATGTTGTTTTAATATGTATATATATATATATATATATATATATATATATATATATATATATATATATATTTAATAAATTAAAAATATTTCAAAAACAAGAATACTTTTATTGCATATATTATTCCAATATATGCAATAATATATGCAATAAAAGTATTCTTGTTTTTGAAATATTTTTAATTTTTTAAATATATTACAAGAAAACATATCACCCTATTTAATATATATATACACAATAATGTATAAATACCATTATTTATACTACAGTTATCAGGATCATATGTTTATATAGACAGTATAACTATTTATAATAGATTTATTTCACTTAAAATTATAGGAAAGTACATAAACGAAGAAAGAAATTTCGAACATTAACGGAAGTACCTTTTGAATGAAATTTGTGCTTCAATCATATTCAATTGGATATAAATTATAATAAAAAATTACTATTTTCAATATAGAAGATAGAAATTTGAAACTAAGGATGGAAGTTTGGCCTTTTCTATGAATTAACATTTCACTGTTTTATCTGAAAAAAGTGTTGTGTTATATCCGAGCTTCAATACATTCAATGCCTAGTAATGTACACAAATGGTAATGGGTCAGTATTAATTATCTTAAAAACTCGAATTTTACCGAAATTGTTGTTTAACAAAGTCAACTAAATACATTTTATTATATAGGTCTACATAAATAAATATTTAGTAGTAAATAAATAATTTAAATACTCCTAAATAATTAAGCAAATATTTTAACAATTTACACTATAACTTTGTCAAACAGCTTTTTTGTAGTCTACACTTTTTTTTAATAAAAAGTATAGTTAAAATAAATTTGTAAATTATTTATAACAAATTATTAAATGAATAATTTATTTTTACAGTACTACTATTATAAAATAATTACAAATATTGTATCTATAACTATAACAATATTTTCAAATTGCATTGACATATTTATTACTAATGTTCTATAGAACATTATATATGATTAAAATATTAACATAATATAATAGCAAAATGGATAAATAAGTAAATTGGGTTCTATTTATTGGGTTCTATAAATAAGTGAAATTCAAATAATTATAGTTAAACAAAATGAATATTAAAAAAAACGTTTTGAACCACAAATTACTTTTTTTGTTAAATAGAAATACCAACTTTACACAAATGTATTCAGAGTTATACTATTATTAGTAGGCTTGAGATGCGAAATATAAGGAGCGTATTGTCTCTGGATGTTGCAACAGGGAACAAATATTGCGACAATATCGACATTTAAACAATACTGAGTATAAACGTAGGAATGACTGAAGGATTCATCAAATAAACACTTATTTACAAAAATAATCTGAAATTACTCTTTATTTTGAAAATTATTCTAGTGCTTTGTATTTTTAATCACTTGTACCGAGCATAACCTTTCGGAGAATAACATTAACTTTGTTGCATTTTAAACTCAGAGCAAAAATAAATAAATTTGTAAAAATATTCACAACCTCCTACACTCCTAATTATAGCTTAATTTGGCTCTAATTAGTCTGAAGTTGTAAAAAAACGTATGCGAAACCTATTTTAGGACCCCAAAAAGGTTTTTATGGAATATGCATAAAATAAATAGATATAACTTACGAGTATCTACAGTCAGAAACCCACACAGACATACCCAATCATAATACACTCATTTGTAAAGTATGCACACACACACACACACACACACACACACACACACACACACACACACACACACACACACACACACACACACACACACACATACACACACACACTAACAGACACACACACATGTACACACACACACACAGACACACACACATGTACACACACACACACACACACATACACACACACACACACACATACACACTCACACACACGCACACACATACACACACACACACACACACACACACACACACACACACACACACACACACACACACATGTACACACACACACACACACACACACACACACACACACACACACACACACAGATATATAAGGGTAGGGTGAAACATTTTCGTCCTGCCAAAGTTCGTGATTTTCAGTTTAACCAAGATTTAATTTTTCTACATAATCTCCCTTGACCTTTGGTCTATCGTTTCTCCAACATCAGTATTCCTTCCCGGATGTGAGAGTCTGTAAGGCTGTTAGATTATTTATTGCCGGTCTGCTCAACGTCTTCAATTGACGCGAAGCGATTCCTAGAAACGAATTTCTTCAGGTTTGGGAAGAGATGGAAGTTCGAGGGTGCAAAATGGAAGAGTAAAGGGATGGTCGAGTAAACCGTACCCCAAATCTCTCAATATTTCCATTGCCATCAAATGTTTCTGAACAGATGCGTTGTCTTAATAAAAGATGTCTTTTCCTTCTTCAGGCCTCTTTGCGCAAAATTTGAATCCAGTTGGTCAAGAATGTTAGAGTAATATTTGCCTTCAATTGTTCTGATTTTTTAAGGTAATCAATTAACAAGATCTCTTTGGCATCCCAAAACACACTGCCCATAGTCTTTCCAGCTGATGCGATCGACCTCGCTTTCTTTGGCGCTCAACTCCCTGCTTTCATCCACTGTTTCGATTGTTGTTTAGTTTCGGACGTGTAGTGGGTGACCCATATCTCGTCCATGGTGACAAATAGCCGCACAAAATCAGTCAGACCCACCTTGCGCTGAGATTTCGTATCGGTAATTCTTCATGCAATGTTTCGTACTCATTCTTCTGATATCCCAAATACCTAGGCCATCTAATGCACACTTACTCTTCTATCGTCCAACACTATATCGTGCATCTTTTCAATGGTTTCCGGTGTGGTTTCAGTTTTCGGCCATCCGCACATTCGACCACGTTCAAATTCACCTGCCCTTTTTTAAACTGTTGACATTGAAGAAACAGAGTTCCCGTACACTTTTGTCAACTTCGGATGAATTTCCTTAGGGGTTAATCCATCCAAAACGAAAACCTTATCACCGCATGGTATTTAAGTTTATTAAATTTATCGAAATATACGGAAGACGTCTACTACGAAAATTTCCTGTACACAAACTATTTGAGCGAACAAGTTAAAGCTAATCATACGAACAAATGACTTGTGAGTTCAGGCAGGAAAGACAAAGTTTTACTGATTGGAATGCCATCTCTGGGTCAGGCAGTGATCTTTTCACCCTACCTAGGTATAAACACATAAACACTCACGCACACACAATCAAACACACACACACACACACAAACACAAAACATACACACACACACACACACACACACACACAAAACCACACACACACACACACACAAACACAAAACATACACAAACACAAAAGACACACACACACACACACACACACACACACACACACACACACACACACACACACACACACACACACACACACACACACACACACACACACACACACACACACACATACACACACCCACACACACACAACAACACACACACACACAACACACACACACACATACACATGAACAACATACATTACTAAAATGTATATCGTACATACAATACATTTTCCAATAAAAAAATCATTTTAAGACAAAGTATGTCATCCAGCTGTTAAATACAATGAAGTATTTTAGAATATATTGTAGGGTAACGCAGCGGAACGGAATACGTCAGCAGCTGACAGATGAATATGACATTCAGCACAACGAAGCCGCTACGCTCAACACATTGCAAATTCAAATTTAAGGCAGAACTGAGCGATTAGAAATTCCTGTGTTTACTGAAACTCCTCCATCTGTACACATCATTGTGAGAGAACATTCTAAAACTGGTGCCCCTATAAGAGAGTGTTTAATTAATGTATGACTTTGAACTAAAATTAACTTTTATTTTGTGAGTAATTTTATTGTA